>VYZT01064471.1:0-22293 GCA_013400735.1 Pomatostomus ruficeps
GACTGTGGTGATGGCAGTGATGAGTTGGAAAGTGTGTGTGGTAAGCATTTAAAATAACTGCTTTAGAAAGTATACTGTCTTGCCTGGTGTGTATTCTCTGTCACTTTTATGGCTTTATGATAATGGATCTTGTGGCTGTAGTTTGGAAACGATCCCTTGCTTGCTCACAGATTTAAGGTCTGAGTGACTAGTGGTTTGCTTTAGAAACCACAAGCACTATAGTATTGAATTTTTGTCATGTATAGCCAATTTCTAATTTTTTAATTCAAATATGTATTTTACTTTTCATGCAGTCCGTTTTGCAGCTGTGTTTGCCCTGGCAGGTAAAAATATTGTGATTTGACTTGTTACTTTGTTAGAGAACTTAGATTATATTTTACCCACATATTTTTTTCTTTTTAAAATTCTGCAGCTTTCCATACTTGTCAGCCAACAGCTTTCACCTGTGGCAATGGGCGATGTGTCCCCTATCATTACCGCTGCGATCACTACAATGACTGTGGAGATAACAGCGATGAGCTTGGCTGCTTGTTCAGAACCTGTGACTCCCACACAGAATTCACTTGCAATAATGGAAGGTGTATAGCCCTTCAGTATGTCTGCAATGGAGTAAACAACTGTTATGACAATGGCACATCAGATGAGAGGAATTGTCGTAAGTTGAGCCTTAGTACCTAGTGCCTGTTTGAGTCTGACTCTCTAGACAAAGGAAGAGGGAAATGTGGTTTTATGTGAAGAAATCTGACAAAATCAGCAAAAAGGAGAGAAGTTTTTTTAATTTACATTACAGGTACTGTTTGGTGTTATTTGAAGCACATAGAATTGCTGAATCATATTCTGGAATGCCTTAAGATATTACATAATAAACATTATAAACATTGCTTTAAGTAGTCTGTCTTGATGCAACAAATGCTCATGCAGTATGTAATGTTAATTCTTGTGAGTAATCCCACGGATTTCAAAAAGATTATTTCAGATAAATTGGGTGCAGGGTTTATATTTTTGCAAGATTAGCCTGGAATTTGACAATGACTTTTTACTTTGTGTCATGCAATATTAATTAGACTTGATGTAATCATCAGGAGAGCATATTGTGATCCCATAATGGCACAGTTTAAAATTATGTGCCTTATAGAAGTTATCAGTGATGTTTGTTTTCTTTATGATGTAAAATGTGAGTCATTCAATATTGACCACTTCTGCAGCTCATGAAAGTAATGTCAATACACTAAGGTTAAAATCGTCAGTGAAAATTTATATCCGGAATTAAAGAAATTGTTGAAAATTTATTTCGGTTTTTTTTTCATTTTATGTGCCCACTGATTTTTTTAAAAACATTTCTTTTTTTAATTCTCAGAGAAATCTGACTATTTGAAAGTCATCATCTATTAGTCATTTGTGTTTGGTCTAATGATCATAGCATACCAGCTGGTTGCAAATGTAGGCATTATAGTGTGAACACAGGTCAATTTTCATTCGCTCATCCTCAAGTATTGGCACGTGTGTTTTTTGATCTTTTTTTGTCAGGACTTCTGTCAATAAAAGCAATGGTCTATCTGCTCCCATATAGCATAAGCGATATGAGTGAATCACTTTAGCGAGTGAGTGACATGGGACTCTTTTTAGCAATGTTATGTATCTTTCAGTAAGATACATCCTAACAGTATTTAAAACAGCTCTAAAGCACTTTTGCTTTTTTCCTCCCTCCTTAAAGCGGAGCGTACGTGCCAGTCTGGTTTTACAAAATGTCAAAGCACAAATATTTGCATTCCTCGGACGTATTTGTGTGATGGTGATAATGACTGTGGAGATATGAGTGATGAGAGTCCTACTCACTGTGGTAAGTTAATAGGGCCTTTGTTACATCTCTGATACTTCTGTAATTTATTCCACTGCTCTTTACTTTTAATATAACTCCACGTGTTCTCAAAACATCTACATTTGCAATACTGGAGATATATATGCATGGTACTATTAACGCTTAATTATCTAAATAATGCTTTTATCTAATAAAAAAGATGATACATTTTTGAAGCATTTTAATACCGCATTTGAGGATTAATCATTTTGCTTATTCTGGTCTGTGTTTTTTATTATTTTACAAGGTGTTTGGGACTTAAGTATTATAGAGAGCTGTCTTTTTCCATAACTTTAACATTAGAATATCTTTCCTTCCAACCGAATGGAATTTTATATGGCCTCAAATTTCTTTTAGGCCTTTCATGTGGTTATGTATACTTCAGCATATGATTTGTTGTTCATTGTAGCTTCCAGTTAGGGTATGGAAGTGCCTAGTTTTCAATCGGCCTTAATTAAAAACCAGATTAACTTTGCTAGGACATTTTTATTAGGTAGAAGTTAGGTAGTACTTTTCCCATATAAAATATTATGGATCAACTTCTAAAACATAATGGATGTTTTCAGATAGTGATTTGGTTTTAGTATTGCCTGAGTAGATTATTTTTGCTTTCACTATTTTGCCTAAAGGTACATGCCTTGAACTAACTATGCCACAACTTTTCTAAAATATGAGTTCAATTTTTGTAGCCAGAATGTGGCCACTTTTGTCTATGGACACTGATGTATAAAGAATATGTAGCTGTAATGAGCCTTGTTCTGCTCGTGAAAGGTGTGCTTTGTCCCTTCTACTGTTTATGTCCCTGCTGAATTACTTAAATTGAGAAGTGGTGAAGGGCAAGGAAGAGGGAGAGAAAGAGAGAATGAGAGATGAATGAAACCCCAGGATGTTAATGAGCAATAGTTAACTGTCTTTGATTTCCGTCATTAAAGGCACAGGAAAGGACAAGTTAAAAGGCCAGACTGAATCCTTCTGGTATTTTGAAACCATCAGAGGGTACAGGAGAGTATCGGTAACTACTGAAGAAATTGTCAAAACCTGCTATACATGCCAGGATCAAGGGGCTTGGCTGAAGTGCAGAGAGTACTTGCAGCATGTTGAGCTGGAACTGTTCAGTGTTATGGTTTGTTCTTCACTGCCATTAAGAAAAGATTCCTACCAGCAAGTGAAGAAAGATTGGTAGGAGGAAAACTATCTACCATGAGATATTACTGCCTTAGTACACATTTTGATTTCCTGTAAAGCATTGAGCCTGCTATGCCTGGTTCGGACACTGGAGAAATCAGTATATTTGACTGTGGTCATTTTCCTGTGCACAAATCTCAAGTATAAAAGTAGAATATATGTACAGTTGTTGCATGCAATCCTATTTCCAGGGCAAATTCTGTCTATTTACATATGCCCAGGAAGAAAATTAAGCTCATTTTTTTGCATACAAATATCAAGCTAGTTTGTACAACAAACTCTTTCCAGAGAGGCTGAGAAAAGACATCCTTCCTAGCATAATTTTTTCTCTTTCTTTTTTGGGGACTGTAATATTTTTTGCATAACATAGACTCAAAAGCAACTTAAGTTGGAAAGGTAGCAGGAAAAAAAAGAAGTCACGCGTAGGTTTTTTCTTCCAGTCTCTCTGACTTGCACAAATAGTGAGTTTCGTTGTACATCTGGACGTTGTATTCCTGCTCATTGGTACTGTGATCAAGGAATAGACTGTGCTGATGGCTCTGATGAACCTGCCTCTTGTGGTAAGTTTGCATTCAGAAGATACAACATGGTGGGCTATGTCAAATCACTAGTTTGTCTTGTAGGCAGAAGTTTAAATTCAGACTAGGTGGAAAATAAGTATCTTCTGGGTTTCATTCACTGTCTCTAATCTGAGACACAGAGTAATTTGAGTCTTATATACTTAAAGCTGTGTATGGAATATGAAGGCTTTAATGCAACAGCTGATTGCTTGTAATATGATTACTCTTAATGTATAACCAACTGTCTTTATAAGACTATGATGATAGTGAATCAAATGGCAAAAAATGGCAAGCATTTTGATAGTGTTTTGGGTGTAAAAGCAGATGTCATGCTGTACAGAGTGTGCATGCAGTATTACATTTGGGTAAAAGGGAATGTGGGCTGCAGAGGGGAACAGTGTTGACATAGTATCATAGTATTACAGTAAACAAATCCTGTATGTCCAATAGAAACTGATGGGAATAAGCAGAGGAGTGGGTAGGAGGTGAAAAAATGACAGTGACCACCAGGGAAGAAGAGAAGGGCTAACTGAAGTCACTAACAATTAATATTATAACATAGTTATTATTCTCACTTTAAGACAAGGCAAGATTTTTCTATGGTTTCAGCAGGGCTGGTAGCTCACTTTGCACATCATTGGAATTGCACCTTTAGCCTAAGAAAATGTTTTGCCCCTTATACATTAACTATTTTACATTTAAGCTTTGATTTTAGATTTCACTCTCATAAGCTTCTCCCTGAAATACAGTCCTCAGCAGGTTTCATGGCAGTGCAGGTTAATTTAATAAGCAAAGTGATTGTGTTCATTTTTAAGTGCCCCAAATGAGGACTTGTTCAAGCGACCAGTTCAGATGTGATGATGGCAGATGTATCCCAGCAACGTGGATCTGTGATGGTGATAATGACTGTGGGGATATGAGTGATGAGGATCAAAGACATAATTGTGGTAGGTGGTTAATGCAAGTAGGTACTGCACTTTGTTTGTCTTGCAGGTAGTTTTTAGAAAACAACCATCCCCCAAACTCTCACCCACTGCCAATTTTTCTACCCCATAAAGGTGCACATTAAGCATGAGGTACAATCTTCCTGCACCTTCGTTTTCATGATACGGAGTTGAAATTGAATGTTTTACTGGTAAAAAACCCAACAAAACGTTCTAATTTTACAATTGCTCTTCTTTGGACTGTTGAGTTGAAATGGAGGTATAAATAGCCTGGGTTGTGTGTATGATCTGAACAGCTAGAGCATCTTCAGTGGAGGTACTCCCTGGTCATCATGCACTGCATCTTGTGCATATTAATAACCACATGTTTGTGGCTTAATATTTTCAAAAACTTGTGAACAAAATAAGCATGTCTGTTCAGAGGGTGAACAAAGGGGAGGAGGTTCACCAAGGCTGGTCCTGCTTCTTGATTCTTTTGAGAACAGCTGGTTATACTTTTAGTCCTTGCCCTTATTAACTACAATGGTGCTACCTCTGTTTTGCTCCCTGGAGCACAGAATACCTTGAACAAAATAGGGAATAGAGACTGTTCAGCTCCCAGAAAATCTGGCTGAAAAAGCTTATATTGAGAATCCAGTAAGATGCAGATTGCAGTACATGTCAGCACTACCTAAGGAATGCTTTGGCTCCCAGTCAGCCTCCTCTTATAAGAAGAGTAACGTGCAGTTTTGTCCATGAAAAGGTACAGTGGTATCTGTCTCTGCATGTGCAGCAGGGCATGGCTCTATTGTGGATTATGGGTGGATATCCAGGCTGTTAGTGTGTGTGGTGCAGGAGGGTGTCACATACACAGATCTTAACTTACTCTGTGAACATGCTTTTCCTTCAGCAAACCGCAACTGCACAGCAGCAGAGTTCATGTGTGCCAACAATCGACCCCCACTCAGGAGGTGCATTCCTCAGGCATGGGTCTGTGATGGTGATGCTGACTGCAGTGATGCTTTAGATGAACACCAGAACTGCACACGAAGATCCTGCACAGAAAATGAGTTTACCTGTAGTAATGGCTTGTGCGTTCGTAACACATACAGGTTTGTAACTATCCAAGCAGCTGTAGAAATTCTCAAAATTGCTTATTGTGGAGGAGTTAATTCAACCTTTTTTTCCCCCAGAATTTAATTGTAAGTAGATCTACATATTGTAGTGAAACTATTTATCTGCTCTGCCTTTATGCGTTAGCTTTGACTTGAAAATGCTCTAGAATTTTCTATGTTAATATCTCCATTGCTCACCGCTAGCATTTAATCCTTCTTACTGTCTCTAGTAACCCCTCCTGGGGTGATTCTGTCCAGTCTGTAATGCACACAGGGAATATTAGCCGGACTCACAGGATGAGACTATATAATGTGACCCCAGTTTCTGAAATCTCTTCTATTGGAGCCAAAAATATCAACCTTCTTTGGAAATTGGGAGAGTGTAACTATCCATCTGCCCTGGAGACAGTGATTGCCTTCTTATATTTGAAGAGAGTGTTCATTCTTCTTCAGGTGTGATAGGCGGAATGACTGTGGGGACAGCAGTGATGAAAGAGGATGCATCTATGAACCTTGTCAACAGCACCAGTTTACCTGTCAGAATGGGCGCTGCATTTCCAAAGCCTACATCTGTGATGGGGATAATGACTGTGGTGATGAATCTGATGAACTGGAACATCTCTGTAGTACACCAGAAGTGACCTGTTCTCCCCATCACTTTAAATGTGACAATGGAAACTGCATTGAGCTCGTTAAAGTCTGCAACCGGTTGGATGATTGCTTAGATAATAGCGATGAAAAAGGATGCGGTATGTATAGATTAATTTGTACTGTCTAATTTAAAAAGCCTAGGCGCCTTTGAAAAAATGAACTCTTAAGACAATCCCTTCATTCCAATCATATTCCATGGCTATTTCTCAGAAATTAAAATTATATGAAATGTATCTTTTTAATTGTTTTGCTTTAATTAAGTCATATTTACTAGGTGCTGTTATAACTGACTGTGACAATGAGATAATGATATAAACAAAATATATTTCATACATTGTTATGTATTGCCCTTGCATTTCCAAAATATGCCATAGTCCATACTTTGCACTCAGGGTATTTTGTCACAGATTTCAGAGGTGGTAGAATAATTTTATATTAGATTAGATTGTTTTCTTTTTTCCTTTATTACAGCAGGCCACATCCACATTCAGCATTTTCAGGGGGTAGCAGGGAGGGAGAGACAGAGTACATTGGAAAGTGACTGCTCCATTACTCTGCTAGCTGGTTCCTTGAATAGAACTCCTTTCCTTCCCCAGGTGTAAATGAATGCAGTGACCCTTCAATCAGTGGATGTGATCATGACTGTACAGACACACAGACAAGTTTCTACTGTTCTTGTCATCCTGGATACAAACTTATGTCTGATAAACGGACTTGTGATGATATTGATGAGTGCAATGAAACTCCATCAGTATGTAGCCAGATTTGTGAGAACACAGCTGGCTCCTACATCTGTAAGTGTGCCCCAGGCTATATCCGGGAGCCTGATGGAAAAAGTTGCCGGCAAAATAGTAATATCTCCCCATACCTTATTTTTAGCAATCGTTACTATCTGAGAAATCTCACAGCAGATGGCCAGTCTTACTCTCTCATTTTGCAAGGACTGAGAAATGTGGTGGCACTGGACTTTGACAGGGTGGAAAAGAGGTTGTACTGGATTGATGTGGGGAGGAATGTCATTGAACGAATGTTCCTAAATGGAACAAATAAGGAGACAGTGATAAGTGATGATGTGCCCAACGGGGAAGGTATCGCTGTTGATTGGGTTGGCAGGTAAGAAAATACATTTTCTTGTCTTTCTGGGCTACTGAAGAAATGATGTGTGAAGGAGTTTATCTGAGGGGTTTTTCCCCACTTCATATGAAATTCCTGATGAGTAATGAAATAGTTTGGATTGTGGATGCAATGTTATGCAGCTGCTCTGAAATGGTTTATCAGCATCTAATACATAACACTTTTCTTTAATTACTCTCATATGTAGTATAGTGAGGTTATGTCAGACTTGCTCTCTCATCAATCAATCATTCGCTAGCAGTTGTTGGGATTGGGATGCAGGCTTCACTCTGCATAAACAAAATATTGTAACAGGTAACTAGATTCCAGTGAAGTAAGCCTTAATGAAATTTAGCTCCTTTACCAATGTGAAGAGCATGTTTCTTTTGCTCTTGAAAAATGCACCTTTAACTGATGCACTCAAACAACATGATCCACATAACTTTCTGCCAGGAGGCCAACATATGGGTGAGGTTAATTGGAAAACACATCTCATTATGGTAAATTTTTAATTGCCTGCTGGGTTTCAAAAAGTAGTTCTGATTTACTGCCACAGAACCTCTGTCCTTATGTGGTGGCCACTCTGATGGTGGTCTTGCTGTGTTTCGTCTTGCTTTCCAAGTGCAGTAATACAAGCATGAAAAGTTTAAGTAGCATGGATCAGACTGTAAACCAATAAGAATTGTTCAAAAAGTCACTTTTGGAACTTATATGAGAGTGTTTACATGAATATGTCCATATCATAGTTTTTATTTTTAAACCACTTTATCTCTAAACCTAATGATGATTAATGTTGCTAGCAGCCCCAAATGCTTTATGGTTCATGGAGAAGTGAGGAACCAAAAGGCAAATTTTAGCTGGTCCTGCTGCTTCACTTCTAATACAGCTTTTAAATTATTTCAGCTACTAGTAGTTATGTCTTCAGTCAGTTCTTGTTTAGGTGTTTCAGGCAGGCTGAAGGACAGTACAATAGTTGAATTTTTCTGCTTGTTTTCAGTGCAGGGAAAGGATTAGAGGATGCCATGAGATGCAGGTTGGAGAAGACTACTATCTCCTCCTCCCTGGTGGAAATGGTACTGTTTAGGGTGGTGTAGGCAGAAATTACATCTGTCAGGCTATTTCTGGAATGACACTGTGGATGCTGGAGCTGACCAGCTCTGCAGAGAATATCAAAGTACCATGCTGTAGTTCTAATTGAATTTAATGTTTTGTTTAGATGTAGGCTTTTAAAAAATCATCCCTTCTGCTTGTATGACTTCTTTGCTTACAGCTGTGTGTAATTCCCAGGCAAAGTAATAGAAGTGTTAGAAAATTCTAGGTGAAGTTAAAATTAGGATGTCAAACTACTTAGGATTTTCTACCTGTTTGATAAGAGCAGAGGTGGCAGCATGGAACAGCTGATGATTCTCTACAATACCTTACAGCCCCGGTCACAGACCATTGCACTGCATGTCTGTTTTCCTGCTCCTGGCCACTGTTGGTAGGACAGGAAGGGAGGAGGGGTTTAGGAATTTGTAGGCAAATGGCATGTTAACTGGGCACCTGCAAGTTTGAATTTGGCACTACTGATCGTGGTTACAGGAACAACAGGAGTGAAAAGGGCAGCCTGGAGCATGGTGTAGAAGAGATGTCAATGAAATATGTATTCCTTTACAGTGGATATGTTGCTTCTAGGAGAAAAAAAAATTAAAGATGCTGTGACGCAAAATAAGAAAAAAAAATTAAATAAATAAATTAACTCTAAAATATTTCAGAAAATTGTACTGGGTGGATGCCTACCGAGATTGTCTCTATGTCTCTGAACTTGATGGAAGATTCCGGAAAAAACTGGTGGATCGGTGTGTGGATGCCAACAATACTTTCTGCTTTCAGTATCCCAGAGCCATAGTTGTTCATCCAAAATATGGGTATGACCTTTCAAGAGTCCCTGTCCTTTATTTTGCAAATAATCTTGCGTTATTCTAAAAATCTGAAGTAAATTTTGGCTGCTTGTATGTAGATTTCTGTGGTGTTAGTACTTAGTTGCACCTTAGAAAAAACAGTAGCTTGCCTGTTGTAGGTTTATATGCATGGCTGTCAGCTACCATTGAAAGTGGGATTTGGTTTCATATGGAACAGAAGGTTCTGATTGCAAGGCTAAAAAGGTTGGTAGAAGTGTGTATGGTTTGGTAGATGTTGGGGCTGACTTTCTGAAGGCAATTGTGGTTGTACAATTGTCTACTTTAGCAGTTAAACTAGGAAATATATTAGTTTTCTTCTTCCTCAATCTCTGCTTTAGTTCTGTGGCAGGAAATACTGTATTTGAGGTGTGCCTTCTAATATTTACTTCAACAGTCCTGACTATAAGTATTCATTTGAACAGACAGATTTACTGGACAGACTGGGCAGATCGAGCCTATATTGGACGAGCAGGCATGGATGGCAAGGAGAAGACTGTGATCATCTCTACAAAGTTAGAGTGGCCCAATGGACTTACCATAGACTACACCAACGACAAGCTCTACTGGGCAGATGCCCATCTAAATTATATTGAGTATGTACTCAGAAAATATTAAAACAACTGAATGATTGCTCGTGTCAAATTGTGGTGGGAGAATTTATAGGTACTGTCAAAAGAATATGTATTTTTGCCCACTGACTCTGGAAAATTGGAGCCAAAATGTCTGGAGTAGTAGATGATATGGATCACTAGATGACATAGTAACTGAGTTGTTACATTCGCATTCTAGGCTCCATGAAAATTGTCCAAAAATTACAGTGAAAGTGTTCACATTCTGTACTAAAATATACAACTTCTCTATATCTTGTTATACAACTGGAACCAAAGCAAATTTGACTATAAAGTCCCTATTTTTTAATTCTTGTTTCTGCTTATAGGTAAGAGTTGAGCTAGTTGTATATAAACTAGTTATGTGCTAATAAGTTGTATACAAACCTTTAGAAGATGTCTGAATGTCCATAGGTATGATATGGAGTTTTCTGTTGGCAAATGGGATTCTTTTGTCAGTCAAGAAAAATCTATTGTTTCTAATACTGGAAAATTCCCACCTAAATAGCATTAAAAATGAGTAATAGTATTCTGACTATTTCAATGATTTGGAAATACATGATACTGAAATACTTTGAGAGCAATAATTTGTATTTATGCTAATGTTCATATTTGTATTCATATTTACATGCATATTTAAATTTATATTCCTATTTACTTCTATTCTGCTCTACATTAATTCTTCTGGCAGCCTTTTCTATGATAAAGTGTTAGAAATGTCTTTTTAAAAATGTATATTAGTTATATGTATGTTTCTCTCTCTTTTCTCTCGTATTTCATAATTTCCCCATATAGCAAGGTGATAGTAAAAATGTAAAATCTTGTCAAAGATAGCTCACCAGAGGAAGCTCTAAATCAGAAAGATGTGTAAAATTTAGGAATATAGGAAGCCTATTATTGTCTTAAGTGTTCCATTATTAGCCGTCTGAATCATCTAGGCAAGCTAATCTCTTTTGTGACAAAAATAACTTGCTGTTAAGGCAACAAATGTTCAAAATTCCATTGTTCTAGCTAATGTGCCTCTGTGGTAAGACTATACATTTCAGTGGATGTTACTCTATTCCATTTATTTCCCTGAAATAGCCTGTTTTTCCTCCATATACTAAAATGAATTTGCTAAGGATGGTGATCTGTCTTTAGGGCATAAAGAAGCAGCAATTCTACATTGCATGTTTCTAGTCACCAATAATGAAGTACCATAGCATACATAACATGCGAAGAGAAAAGATGGAAAGGAGTTTTAGCATTTATCTGAATGTTTTGCACAAATTTTTCTCTGTGGAGGTACTCTGACCTCGATGGACATCATCGTCACACAGTATATGATGGGACTCTACCTCATCCATTTGCAATAACAATTTTTGAAGACACAATCTATTGGACTGACTGGAACACCAGGACGGTTGAAAAAGGAAATAAATATGATGGATCAGAAAGGACTGTTCTTGTGAATACCACACACAGACCATTTGACATCCATGTTTACCATCCATACAGACAACCATTTGGTGAGAAAACAGATTTGTGTTCAGCGGGTCAGCTGTTATCTGGGGAGTAGTTGTAAAAGGTCCTGAATGCACACAGCTTTTGCCTTTGTTGAGGGAATAAAATGCACAGAGTAAATATAGGCATCTACTTTACATTTATAAATTGCCCTTTTTTTAAATAGCAATGACTGGTAATGCATAATTTTAAATCAGTTTCTAAAACATCATGGCTTCGTAGCATACATTTTGTGTATATGAAATTATGTTTATTTCTCTCATGAAATGCCTACTTATCTAGGTTTAGTTTTTCAACCTCTTATGTTTAAGGTTTCAAAACAGTATTAGAGGAATCTGTTGTAGATTGAAACCTTTGTGTTCTGAAATTTACGAAGTATGGTAATATTTATTCTTCTGTTTTACCAGTTAATAATCCTTGTGGCACCAATAATGGTGGTTGTTCCCATCTTTGCCTAATAAAAGCTGGTGGTCAGGGGTTTTCCTGTGAGTGTCCTGATAACTTCATGGTCATACAGTTTGGCAATACAGCCCACTGCCTTCCAATGTGCTCCAGCACCCAGTTTCTCTGTGCAGACACTGAGAGGTAAGTCCACTGCTCACCATGACTTTTTCCTTGTGTTTTTAAGGATATATTTTACAGTTTAGTCTGTTCAAAAGGGCAGGAAATTAGGGATTCCTTCTGCTCTCAACTATGAGTTTGTGATGTGCTTGCAAAGAGAAAACTAGGAAAAGACAGGAAGACAGGCTTCCATTTTGGAAAAGTACTTCTAGACTGCTTGTTTAAGTAGTACTTTTTTACTTTCTGTTATGTGGCATTGCTATTGTAGCAAAGTTTGGGTTGTTAGAAACATGTACCTCCCAAAACCATTTCTAGTTGAATTCTGAATTCTCAAACCTGGAACCTTCTCTTTCTTTTTTTTTTTTTTTTTTTTTTAAGCATTTTTTACAATGTTTCTGCCAAATATATGCTGTCTGCCAGTGGCCCAAGAGAGTCATTTAGCTGATGTGAGGGCACATTTCTAACTCCTTTAACTGAGACAGCAGTGGAGGGAGAGGAATGGTGATATAATAGCTCTTGTACTGATGTACCACTCTGGAGCCTATGAGGCAGGTGTGCTTATTGGGTTGCCTTTTGAAACAGTGTTATAATGATAATCCCTAGTGAAATTCTTGTGCTAAAGTTTGGGTAAATTATTGAAATTTTACCTGATTAAAAAATCCAGTTGGAGATTGATCTAAAAAAATATGAGAGGATTACCACAAATAAACATAAAAATTAAATCTTTATTATTTTCTCTGAACTTCCTTCTAGAGGTCCACCAATATCATCTGTTTATCAGCTGTTTCTGGTGACAGTATTCTGGCATTTTTTGTTAGTATTTGACATATGAAATAGAAGACATAAAATTCAAGATGTTTTGGATGCTTCAAGAAATAACACTAAGACAAGACTGTCTTTTGTGCTTTAAAAGGATGGTTGTATATCTGTAAAGCCATATCCTCAACGAAGAACATGCTGTTTTCTCTTTGTAGGTGTATTCCCATCTGGTGGAAGTGTGACGGGCAGAGGGACTGTCGTGACGGCTCCGATGAGCCCCCGACCTGCCCGCACCGGTACTGTCCTGTGGGGCAGTTCCAGTGTAATGATGGGAACTGCACCAGTTCACATTTCTTGTGCAATACCCAGCCAGATTGCCATGACAGATCAGACGAAGATCCTGTACTTTGTGGTACGTCCCAACAAATAAATTAAAGTGTTTTGCTAGTATAAAACATGTAATCAACATATAAATTTCATAATCGCTATCCCTTTTTCACAGATGGAAAGGTGAGACAGACAGATACACTCTTTTCTAGTCTTACACCTGCTAGAGCAATTCACCTCAGTGCAAGCAGGTTAAAGGAGAGCAAAAATGTACTGTATCTAAACATAAACAGTTTCTATACCTTTGAGACAGAATTGCACTGAGGTACATTACCATCTGAGGTATAAAATATTAGAAACAGGACTCACTTTATTTTGCTCTGAGTAAAGTCATGGTGATTATGAAGAATCTAAGGCTTCCTAATGCCCAGGTCAGTCTAACAGGTGTGCTAATTTTCCCTCTATTCTACTTTGCTTGATGGGACAAAATTATTACACCCTCTGCATTGCACAAAATCCAGCTCATGTGGGAAGATTTGATTTGGAGAGCTGTTCGGAATAGCAGTCTTATAGAAATGTAACATAATTATGCTTGTGGAATAATGTTATCTCCTTAAAAACCTATGCTGTTCTGCATACTTATGTCTGATTTAAAAAAGCATATGCTTAGTTCTCTTTTTGTTAGTAATGTAGTTCTGGCAGTTAGAAGCAAGTAATATAAAGCAAAGGGGAAAACTGTGGTTATATAACTGATAGTTTCATTGCCTTCCATTCTAAAGTGTTTCTAACAATGACAGAATTAAATTAAATGTCAATTTTAACTGAGTTTCAAATAGCTAAGATCTTAAATGTGCCACAGGGGAATTTAAAAAGCAGAAATGTGGCAGCTGTATAATGTGCTAATTTTAACATACTGGGTACAATAAAAATCAGTTTAGGTCTATGTAATTTCTTTTACTCATTATCTTGTGCATGGGAACAGAATATCTTGGTCTAGAACATCGATGGATATTATAATACACTGTTTCCTCTTGAACAGTTTGACAGTGTATGTAAAAGAAAGTAGTAGAGTGGAGTATGGTGAGACATAGAAATTCTGGAAGTAGAGAAGTGTTGGCTCCTGTTTTCAGAGCTACCCCAGTTTGCCAGCACTGCTGATACCAGCTGTCAGTCCTTTGCCCTTTCGGAGCAGAGGCTATACATTTGTAGGTTGTGCAGCTGATATTAGCATGGTCTTCTGCTATGTTTTCTGTCATGTTCATTCATAGAGAAGCAGACTCATCAGGCATGGCCAAAGCCAAAATGCCACTTGGCTACTCTGTGAAGTGACTAGGAGACTCTGCCTCAATCATAATGTATGCTGGGTTTGCTTCCCTCTGCTTTAGGAGAAGGTAGTACGTGTCTTGCTCCTAGAAAAATGTAGGGCCTTAGTGAGCTTGTCTGAAGATGCCTGGAGAAAATGTGACATGTGATGTTAAAAATGTGTACCTTAAGTGCTTTAACTGGGAAGTATATGTGATGTTTTAAACTTTTTCTTGCTTTGTTTTTAACTATTGGTGTAAACATAAAGGCTCAATTGATATAACAGCAGCAGACCATTTCTCTAAGTTTCAGTATCCTAACAGCTAATCTGTATTCTTTCAGCTAATCACCAGTGTGAAACTCATCAGTGGCAGTGTGCCAATAAACGATGTATCCCAGAAGCCTGGCAGTGTGATAGAGAGGATGACTGTGGTGACAACTCGGATGAAGATAGTGCTCACTGTGCCAGTAGAACCTGTCCCCCAGGCCAATATAAATGTGACAATGGTCGCTGCATCCCTCAGTCCTGGAAGTGTGATGTGGATGATGATTGTGGTGATAACTCTGATGAGCCTTTCCATGAATGCAGTAAGTACACAGCTGTAGTAAGATGCCTACATTAGAGTGCAGTAAAAGCAGAGTGAACAGCATTACTTAATTTTCCTGAGACTGAAAGTTTACTGGAAAGGAGTATTTTCTGCAAGCTAATGGCATTCCTGTAGTAAAGAGTGTTAGAAAACATAGAGACCATGTGATAATTTACTATTTACTTATTCCTGAAGGGGAGAAAGCTTATTTATGCTGGCCAGATTATCAGAAACTGGCAGCAGCTTACTCTTGATGCTAGGATTTTCCTATATGCTCTAGCGTGTCTCTCTGAACCAATGGGCGTCTTGAAGAACTTGTGACCAAGTTTTGCCATCTGAGGACAAGCTGCCTCCTCTGGCTCCCAGGTTTGGGGCTATTGCCAGTGTTACCAGCTCTAAATAGTTTAGGGAAAAACACAGAGTGTGATTTGAACCTGTAATGAGTTTGTAGCATATGCAAAATACAAATAGCATAGATTGGAAAAGATAGTAAAATCAGATACATTTTATGCTTTCTCATTTACAACACTGAAGTTAGCAGATATCTCTTTTTAGTCAAAATAATGGACCATAAGTTGTAAAGTGTTAGGGGAGGCAGAATAGCCAGGAAGACAGTTATCGGCTAAGTAACACAACTAATTCTGACAACTGCCTCTTTCAGTGGGACCTGCTTATCGATGTGACAATCACACGCAGTTCAGCTGTAGAACCAACTACCGTTGCATACCATTGTGGGCAGTGTGCAATGGGAATGATGACTGTAGAGACAACAGTGATGAGCAAGGCTGTGGTAAGTTTGGAGAAGTCATTTCAACCTAACTTTGTGCCGAAAATATTTCTCCAATTTGCAAACACCCAGATTATTGAAAGCTTTCAATAATAATGTACCTGGGTAAAGACTATGCTAATGTCTGCTGTTTTGTTGGCAAACTGTCTACACTGCAGAGGAGATGACTTGCAGTCCTTTTGGAGATTTCCGTTGTGACAATCATCGATGTATCCCGCTGCGCTGGAAGTGTGATGGAGATGATGACTGTGGAGATAATTCTGATGAGCACAACTGCAGTGAGTTCTCATTTTGTTTGTAATTATATAGTCCTAGTTCTGCCTTAAATATCCTTCTATTTCTTATGAGAATGAGACAGACAGCTCTCAAATGCAACCATTCTTTGTTTTATACGGTAGTGTGTCTTTTATTTGCTGAAATACCTCACCAATATCACAAGGATGCATTCTGGTTACATAAAAACACTGATCAATCCAGTCATCCCAATAACACAAATTCCTGTTTTCCACGAAGAAGTGACATTGGAATTTTGTCCTGTGTGCAAATGTAGTGTTATATAGCTCCTCAAAAAATGACAGTGGATCTTTTTTTCTGATTTGAATTAAAAGCTTCTGTATATTTCTCTGTTGAAACAATGTCTTCAATGATTTTCCTTTTTTATATGTCAAGAGGGACAGAGAATGTCTACCATATTTAAAGAGTACTTGGGGGGAATGATGTTTAAACATCATTTAATTTTAAGGATTTTACCTCATTATCTGCCCACATTACTTTTGTCTGGTTCAATGAGACAGGTGTGGATGTTTAACTCTACATCTGTGGAACTTTTCATATTTGTGCATTCATTTTAAATGAAGGTCCTCGTGAATGCACAGAAAGTGAATACCGCTGTGACAACCTGCGCTGCATTCCTTCCCGGTGGATCTGCGACCATGATGATGACTGTGAAGACAATTCAGATGAACGTGACTGTGGTGTGTATTACCTGAATGCTACCTCTTACATGTTCACGCTATTGTTTCTAATGTGATAAATTATTCTGCAAAATGATCTTTTATGGGAAGCGTCTCTAAAGAAGTTATGTTCATCATGTCACTTTAGTCACACCACCAAAAGTAGAGAATACCACAGTTTTAATAGTCTGGGATTTTCCAGTGTTTTTTATAAGATTGTTCTCAAAACATAAATAGTTTGTCTGTCTTTGAAGAAGAAGACATTTCAGCAGTTACTTCTGAATCTTTTCAGAGCTGAGGACCTGCCACCCAGGTTATTTCCAGTGTGACAGTGGACATTGTGTTGCAGAGCGCTTCAGATGTGACGGAAATGCAGACTGCCTTGATTTCTCTGATGAAGCAACTTGCCGTGAGTTTCAAGCTTTACATTGGTGCTCATTACACTCACTTTTGGAAAGATTTGCACTTTTCCCTATTTTTTAGTGAGATGACTCCTTAGAGATGCAGAATTCTGCAACACTCAGTGATGTCAGTAAAAATTCATGATAAGCGTAATATTTTGAATCAGCTTTTTAATATAATAATGGGTTGCCATCTCTTACACTGATTGTAAACACATTCTTAATGGTAGGAAATGAATGTGTTTACCAAGTCCAGGAGAAGGAACACGTGTGATTGACTTAAAATTTTGGCTATCCCATGAACACTGCAAGATCCAAACTGTTTCAGTTGTACCAAATTCTAACAAAGTTTTGTAATGAGATTGTTTTTTATAATACTCAAAGTAATGTAAAGTTTCCTAAAGTATCAGTGAAGCCAAGGAAATAAAATACTTTCCCATTTCTGTTTTCCTTTGGTATATTGATCTACTCTGAAAAAAATATCTGTAGCTTGCCTGGAGCTGCAGCTGTTTACTCAGAAACTATTGTTCCCAGTTGGAATGAAAATATTGCCTCTGTGCTTTATTTGCATTGACTGACATCAGCTTTTTGTATGATACTGATGTGTTGGTTCTGACTTATATGTTCCTATGATTTTAGGCTTCAGTACTCGGGAGAATTCCTTCCTTTTCGTGTTGGTATCAGGGCATTTCTATACATCTTTCCATGTACTTAATTTTAACACCTGTGCTTTAAGTATGAAAGGGCATCTGCACAGTACTGTCTTTGTTTTTCTGATGGTAACCACATCCTGGAATGTACATCACAGCAGTTGTCTTTCAAACTTGAGTTATACATTTGGCTGTTCTTAAATGGAGGAGAAAGTGTATGGGAAGCCATTGAAAGGGCAAAACTATGCTTTATTTGTATAGGTTGGTAGAATGATATTTTTGGTTTTTCTTTGATTTAGTTCAGTTCCTTCCACAGAATACGAGTGGAGGTTTTTTGCTGTATCAACATGAGTACTTTTGGAATTAGATATCCTATGTGCTTCTTCAATCATTCACGTTTGGTGCCACTGAGGTTAATTATCTTTATTATTGAACTAGATTTGTCAGTAACAAATTCAAGTAGCATTTGTTAAATTAATTTGTTTATTTTCAAAAGCTTGTCTAACTTACGTTGTTTCACTATTCATTTAAACCTGAATTAATTACATTGTAGCTGCCAAGAAGTCCTCAGTCTTTTGCAGCCTGTTGTTGCTGTACATCTTTGAAGCATCTCATATAGTATCTCCTATTGTAGAGAGAAGTGTTTTTAAAAATAATATGGGGTTGGACTGAATATTTTTCATGAGAACATACAATTTTTATTGTAAATTAAAGTAAGTAAAGTAATAATTTTCTTTTCTTCAGCAACACGGTATCCTAATGGTACATACTGTCCTCCCATGCTGTTTGAATGCAAAAACCATGTCTGTATTCAGTCATACTGGAAATGTGATGGTGATAATGACTGTGGAGATGACTCTGATGAAGAACTTCACCTTTGCTGTAAGAGAGAGGAATTATATTAAAATGATCAATATGCTTAATCTCTACATATAATAGATCAATTAGAAAATAAATTTTAATTATTCGGGATGAATGCTAAGAATTTTGCTTTATATGCAGGTTCACTTCATTCTCTGACCATGTTTCTCACTGCCTTGCAGATGTTTGTATATGTGGTTATGAAAGTAGGGACAAGCATATGAGAGAGATAAGGACAGCATTTCATGTTTTCAAGTTGGTTATCTAAAATAACAATGTCAGCTTGAAATGAAAGATTAATTCAGATAATGTATATTGGCAAAGGTGCTGAACTTTCAAAGCTATTAGTGTTGTTGGGACATTTTGTAAATATGGTTGAGAAGTCCTGACTTTAGCTCTAATAATTATGTGTTGGAGTGGCTACTTAAATTGTTTTTGTCAGATAGGCACTTAAATAACATGTTGGATTTTCAGTCAATTTACTTCATAAACAAACCTCAGTGTTATATGTAGTTAGAGAATTTGCCTTTGGTTAAAGATGAGGTATTGCCTTCTGATAAAAAATGTGTAATGTCCTAACACACAATCGCCAAAATGTGCAGAAAATATTTTTTTGTGTCTAAATGCCTCCTTGCCTTTTGAAATATACAAAACATACAAATGTTTCAAGATAAAAGTGATATGGATAATTTGTGACCCAGCAGCCCAAGGTATTGAAGTGTGACTGACATGACCTCTGTGCTTTCAGTGGATATTGCCTGTGAGTCTCCGTTCCGTTTCCGATGTGAGAACAACCGCTGTATCTACAGTCATGAGCTGTGCAACCAGGAGGATGACTGCGGAGATGGGAGTGACGAGAAAGAGGAACACTGTATGTTTACAAAGAATTGGACATCACATTCAGTAATTTTGATGTGCTTAATATTTAATAATACTAAAGAGTTGTCAAAGTTTACCATAAATTATGAAAACAAGACCTCACTATGAAATAATTTGAACTATGGTTATTGGTACCATGTGTTTATAGCTCTCTGTACAAGTAGCAAAAATCAGCAAACATTTGTCTGAAAAGTAAAGAGCATGATTTTCAAAACAATATTGTATTTTATTATGAGCACCAGCTACATTTTTTCATCTTGTTATGAACTCCACTTAAAAGGAGGAAGAAAAGAGGGTCTAGCTGTACCGTAAAATTGGGATGGGATGGCTAGCTGGAACTTTTAAAATAAAGAAATGGATACTTCCTGAAGTTGTGGTACTGTTATGCACATATTAACAGTCTTAATATTTAGGCCCAGGCCCTGTGGAATCTCTGTTAATATTCAATAGATTTTTGCCCTCAGATATCTTACGTAGTTCTCACTGACTGTGTTGTACATTTTCAACTTTAATCATATTTTTGTGTGTTTAATGACATTATTGGCTGGCCTTATTGTACAATATTCTAAAAGTCAATAGTTTACTAGTATCTCCATAATTTCTTGAAGTCTGCAATAGATGTGTGAAATACATCATTAACGGATATTAATAAGCTTGCACTATTAAAAAGAAAGTGCAATCAACTATTAACAGGAAGCATTTTTCTTCTGTCTTTTTTATAAAATAGCAAGACTTCTTTCAGTTCATGGAGATGTGACTAGAAGTAAGGATGCTACATCCTGGTTATGGTTTTAACTTGACACAGACTTCCAAAGTACTCTTGTCATTGTTTTACCAGATGGCATCAGCTCCCCCATTAGCAATTGTGAATAGTGCTGTCTGTTGGTACTTTGTGGTCTCAACTGTGACAGAGGAATGTTTCTCTTCTTGGTTGTAGGTAGAGAGCCAACACCAAGACCTTGTAAAACTGAAGAATTCAAGTGCAGTAATGGAAATTGCATTCCCCTTCATTATGTCTGTGACAACTATGATGACTGTGGAGACCATTTTGATGAAATGGGCTGCAGTAAGTAATAATATCAATAAAATACAAAGTTACAATGCTCTTGAAATAGAATTTTCTGAAACTGAAAACAATGCATGTTTTTTCTTGAATAGCATACTAAGAATTATTGTTTTGTAATTAGCCTGTGTGAATTATTTTATTGTTTTTTAATAAGCCTGTTCTAGGATTATCCAATTAGCAAGGACAATATTTTCTATTTTCATTCTTTCATTATTTTCATTCATTTTGTTTTAATTCTCTTCTGTTTTCATTCTTTTGTACATGTCTTTCAAAAGCACCTAGATGTGGTACTGAGACACATGGTTTAATGGGTCTTGGCAGTGTTAAGTTTACAGTACAACCCGATGATCTAAAAGATCTTTTCCAACTTGAACGATTCCATGATTCTATGAAATTCAGCACTCTGAACACAGTCTTTTTTAGGCTTAGAGTATTTGTGCATCAGAAAAAAAAGTAGGTTTGATCTTGGTTTTGATCTTGATTTGAAATGGGTTGCATTACAGAGGCAAAAACAACCATCTATTTCAACCATAATTGTGACAGATCAACCTATGGAGTTATTTACAGGCAGACTCTGACTTGAATGATGTTGCTCTAGCACTGTTAAAAGTATATAGAGATTTTTCTATTTTCCTTTTTACAGACATGACCACAGAATTCTTTAAGGACCACCAGTCCTTCGCCTGATGGCCCTCTCAGATCCTATGTACAGCTTTTATTAACTATTTATTATACATTTACTAGCATCCATTTAAATGCAAAAGCTTTGACTTGAACTTTGAGATAAGAGGGTATTCCATGGAATCTCAAAAAAAAAAAAAATCTTAACTTTTTATGCCAATATATAGACAGCTTCAGAGTGGTAATATGAACATACACTTGTAATTTCAATTTATCAGGCTGTGATGGCTTCACATGAAAGTGTGTCAGATGCTACATTGGTGATTTGCAATCCAGCAGACTTGCAAAACACAAATAACTTGGAAGCCTGTAGTGCAGTCCATTCTGAAGCAGCTGATTTCTCTGCTTCAATTACCATCCTGATGGTCTTTAGGTAATATAGCCTAATGCAATGACTTGTTGAAAATGTAGAAGTTTAAAAAGTCTATGAAACAGTGTGAAACAGACAACTTCTGATGTCTGCATTCTGCTCTTTGGGGATAAATGTGAATACAGATCAGACGGTAACATTTGGAGCCTTCCCAACATCAAACACCTGACATAATGAAAATAGAATATTTGTGTGTGCGTGTGTAAGTGAATTTATGCTTCTACATGTATGTGAAATTGAGCTGTTTAAACTTAATTTAATCAGCACTGGAAAGTGTGTGTAAAAAGGAGATAATCAGCTTAATATAAAGTTTTTGCCCTACACCTGTATCTTTTCCTCATGATCTGCCAATAAGCATACTATTTATCTTTTCTGCTCATGTAACAGATTTGAGTTTGGACTCAAGTATTTTGTGCATATATAGGGTATGTCAGAACCAAGAGGATTCTATATATACTTTCAGAAGAGTATAATTTTCGTTATTTGTTACAGACTGACTATTATCCCTGACTTGGCTTTTCCATTATATGAACGTTTTAAAGGGCATTGCATTCTGTGCAATGACCTATACTGACTTCAGTAGGCTTTAGATTAGGTTTGAAATGAACTACATGTCATCTTCTCTCTAGTTTCCAGATATTAATAATGTAGGG
>VYZT01064476.1:0-11911 GCA_013400735.1 Pomatostomus ruficeps
AAAAAAAAAAAACAACTCCAAAAAATCTTTTGAGTAGGGTATAGATGCAATTGACATTTTTAAAGTGGGATTAAGAGCTAAAGAACAATATTCAACCATGTACTATTTGGAAGCATTACCATGTTAGTTTGATTAAATTAATGAAAAACTTTCTACAAAGAATATCTAACATGCATTTGGAAAGCATACATACTAGATTTCAACTGACTAAATACACACATCTACTTAACACAAACAGTGAATCTTCTCAGGAGATAATTGCCTCATTCCAACAAGGATAGAAAAAAAACATTGTCCTGTTGAATTTTAGCTGTCAAATGTAAAACATGGATTATAGAAACTAACTCAACTACTCAGATGGTGACATCCTAAGTTTTCACATTAAAAAAATAAATCCAGTGTAAAATAATGAAAACAATAATTTGTTTTATAAGTCTTCTAATGACCACCACCTCTTATGATGCTTGTTTTTTTCAGGCTTGAGTATTTACTAATTTAAAGGTTTTTTTCAACTTTAACATGGATTAATCAGTCTGAATATAATCAATCATACAGTAACTGCAATAGGCGTAGCTTTAAATGTGCATTTGTGAGTTCAAGCTGGTAGATTTGAAGAGCATGTTTACAAATTCCAGAAGCATTGGAATGGATAGGAAAAAAAAAAACTAACTTGTCAGACTATATGGGCATTTTTGAGAGTGGACAATCCATTCAGAAGAGAGAACAGAGGGTAAAAAGTTTAACTGCTTTAGTGCATCCTATTTATCCTTAAGTCAAGGAAGAAGTTTGCAAATGGATTAGATTCAGATGAAGAGGAAGGAACAGCAGTGCGATGAATCAGTATACACCATCAGAAGGATGGAAAGATGAGGATCTTTTGAGCAAGTAAAGAAAGGAATAGCACCTAGTGGCAGCAGTATCTTAATCACTGGATTAGAACATTGAAAAGCAATGGTATAATGCAGGCTAGGGTAAGTTGAAGATAACTTCTGTTTTAGAAAGTGGAAAATAAATACAGAAACAGATACTTTAGATTTTATCTGTTCAGAAAGGGAAAGGAGCAGGTTAAAGATCTAAAGACAGAAAACTAATTTGAAAGAATAAGATCATGGAAGAGTAGGTTTCAAGAAGCCATGGAAAGAAATGAGAGAAAATGATAAGGGTAATGAATTCAGGAGAAAGGCATTTCAGTTGTCTCCTACAGCCAGCAGATATGTCCACATAAGTGACAAAAATACAAGCAAGCCAACACTGAAGACACTATGCAAAAGCTATCCCACTACAAGAAAAGATAGAAGCAAAATGAAAAAGAAATTATAATTGCTTAAGCAAGTTATGTACGGACCTGAAAACCTAGAAGAATTTTACACAGAACAAAATGAGGTCTCTAAGCACAGATATTCACACACATGCAAAGTCAAAACTGGTCATTTTTACAATTCAGATGGTACAGACTATTTTATGAGTATATCAGAAATTATGTGACAAAAAACCCCCTCCATTATTTCAGTAGAAGGAACAGCAAATATTACGTGATGTAGAAAACACTCTTTCAAGATTGGAAAGTGCTGAAAAAATTCAGCATTCACTTTTCACCAGTCTTCATTAGAAAAAAGTAACACTTTGAAGTACTTATTGCCATCAAAGAACTGTGAGTAAAACAGCAGAATTACAATTGATTAGTATTTAGGTATAAATGTGTTCCAGTTTTCCATGTATGAAATTCACCCTAGACCAAAATTGTCCCTAAACCATTAGTAAACGTAGTGTGGAACAATAGAAACATATTGAAAAGAGTCATCAAAATCTTCTGGGTTTTCGTGCCAGCATGGCCACAGTTAAATCGCTCAAGTTCTGGAACTGAGTTTTAAAAGATGAGGAAAAATTCCAGTTCCAGAGGACATTAACAGAAGCCACCCTAGGTTTACATATAACCTAAAGAAGAAGGAACTGAATTCTGTAAAGAAAAAAAATCTGCAAAAATGAAATTAGAGATACGATGACAGATTTCAACAGCCTAAAAAATGACTAACAAAGATAGGGAGTACTCACTATCCCTGTTTATTGTGGAAAGGACAAGAAAAAGTTAATATGGAAGAGAGGAAGTTTGATTAAATAACAGGAAATCTGTCTAATTAGACTACACAACATTGAAACTTGGTCTGGTATATTTCTAAAACCTTACTTACTGGAGGCTCATGAATAGATCAGGGGTCAAATTGTCAAAACATCTGTATCCCTGCCAAAGGATCCCTGCCAGTCCTTGGATTAAAGGATCTCTGAGGGTTGCTTCCAACTTTACATTTCTGTGAGAGGGGCAAGCTGTAATTGTAAATCACGGTGGTCCAGCTCAGTTTCAGAATACCCCTGTGCCACAGACTCTTTCCCTTGTCGATGGCAGCAGCACCTGCCAATCACACAGTGCTGCAGCTGCCAGTCTGATCGTGTCTGGCTTCTGTTGGGCTTGTGTTTGCAATTCTGCTGCAGAAAGAGGAGCAAGCTGTGGCAGGCAGAAGGCAGCTGCATTTACTGCTCTAAGTCTACAGTTGTTCCCCATCATCTCTAGAGAACAAGTCAGAGGAGCTGGATCTGATCTACCAGCTGGCAGTCAAAGTATTAAAAAACCCCAACCTACTCATTTGTATGCTGATTTAGTTAGGCAACACAATGACCTTTAGTACTACAGACCTCACAACTGAACTGATCCTTATTTAAAAAGTTACTGTGCATTTTTAAGAAAAATAAATTCTCAGACTGGTCATCCATCCGAAGAGCTGTATGTTGCTTTACTTTAGAGAGAGTGGTCACAAGACAATTAACATTTGCATATTAACATGGGCATAAAACTATTCCCAACTATTTGTTGAGAGCACCTCACCATATCCTGTTAAGATATTTCATTTTTCAATTTAAAATGTATCAGATGGTCTGAAACAAGCAGCAGCTTTCCTAATGCTGTCTGCTTATTCACGCTTTTGCTATCACAGCACTACTGCTAAAGTGACAGATGCCTAAAAATTATGATGAAAGTGTGATAAGCCATATACAGGAATTGCAGGCTTACCTTATGATGACAGCAATGACATTTTGTGCCTGAGAGTCCCCAAAAAGAGTGGAATTAAAATTTTATTTCTACACTTCAGAAAAACGCAACATAAAGTCATGATAGCTTACATAACTTAGGCCTCTTACTTTAACATACTCACATTCAGATTTAGTAAAAATAAAATCAACTATATAAACTTACCTAAATCAGGCTTTAACTCAGTTGGCAAACTTAGCTTCCTGGACATCTTTGCTGAAAAGTGAAGTATATCCTTTTTTTAAAAAGAATAAACATGATTTTTCCGGTCCTTATTTGCTTCTTTCGCAATATTTAATATATAATAGTTTATTACATTCATTGAGGTACTTTACAGGATTTCCACTAAAGCAGAGCCTCACTTCCACAAGTGAGGGGTGCAAACTAAATCATGGAAGACAGCAAAATCCCTAAATATATCATCTTATGACTTTTGCTGAGCTTGATTTCTCTTCAGGCTTCAGGCAGGACTTAAAGGATTGAATGAACTTGGCTTTGGCTCAAGCTCAAGTCTTAACTCCTCAGGTGAGAGGTCAGAATTGCAAGGATGTGCACTGATGTTTACAAAAAGTTAAGATCCCATCCTCCTTTCTTATGCCCTACTTTCTGATCAAACCTGAGACATTCAAAATAGAAAAAAAAAAGAACGTGAAATTACACTAAAATTAATGCACATGTGTAAAAAGCTAAACATCTGAGATGCAATCCACAACCTTAGAAGAATGAAGACATTACAGAGATTAATCATAAAATCAGCAGTGTACAAACACTTGCAACACATTCAAAAAAAGAGAGAAAAATTTTGATAATACTGCTCAAGTGAAAAACAGCACTCAACTCATCCCTGACTTAAAAAATCCTTTTTATAGGAATGCAAATCTTGCAGTCCATTTAAACTGCAGTGCAATAGAAACAAATGCAGCTACAAAAAACATCACAAATAAACTAGTAGTCATACATCCCCCTTCCATCTTTCTTTCAATAATTAGTGGAGAAGGAATTTGATATAGTTTATCTACTAGACCAGGACTACACGCTAAATCTATTTCCCAGCCACATGCTTCAGTTTTGATGTATCATTTAATTCTTCATCATCTTGCGTGGGTAATACTTCTTTTCCTAAAGTAGGTATTGAGCATAGCCTCATAATTCTAGGGGTACCTTGTAACAGATACCAGACCAAGTAGCCTGAATCTTGATGCTTTTCTCTGCTAAAAATGGAGTTACCTCATTCTAATTATCACTTTGAGAGAAATCATTCCAATTTCTACATACCCTGAAGAGCAGCATGTGATTTAAAGTTAGTTCCACTCCTTCAAAAAGTGAAATACTTCACTATATCATCAATTATGCTCATCAATATTGCAAATGCTAGTTATCTGAATAGTTGAACAGTTTTATTTCTATCATACATCATAAAAATTTGAGAACAAGACTCCAGAAATAATCTTCTCATTTCCTTCATGTGTCAATGTTAAAAGCATGTTTGAAATAAATTGAAATTACTTAGTCTCAGGCAGAAATGCTAATCACTTATTTTAGTGCAGGCTGAAGCTAAAAAGGGCAGCTTGACTACATGTTTTCTACCCACATCCTTGCATTAGCACTGGCAAATACCTAGCTTAAAGGTGATGTCAAAACTCACCTAAATGACGTTTCTGTCAAGGGTTGCTTCCAAACAAGATCAACTCCCATTTCAGATCAGAGCTCGGATATATGCACAGAAAACCAGGGTATACTACAGCCCTAGTGATGAGGAGCCCATCTTTTTGCTATCAGCTTGAACTTAAATCAGCTTCCAGAGAGATCATGAAATCTGTTGTGGTTTTAGTAGAAGGGAGGGAGCCATAAAGATGGCTCCNAAATCTCATCTGGAATATTGAATTACAAGATGGGCATTCCTCATAACACTTGTTTTCGCTGTTAGATATTTAAATAATGATAGCTGAGATACTAAACAAAACCTTGAGTATGGACAAAGAAAATAACTGGAACTATTTTTGGCTTCTAGCAGCTTTCACCATGTGTATACCTTAACCTATTTAACTAATTGAAGACCAGTACAGTCACTCTTGGCTTTTCAGACAGAACCATTTAGCACAATCATAACACCTGGGAGAAAACTGTCAAAAAACCCCAAACAAACAAAAAACCAAACAAAAAACCCAAACAAAACCCCCCAAAATACTAGGTAACAGATAATGTAACAGGCAATAGCAAGTATAGACAAGTGTATTGGATTCTGAGAGCTGATCCAGTTTTAGCTTTTTGTTTCTTAGTGAAAGGCCAGCTGTGTGAACTGGTTGGTAAGATAAAACAAATTTGTCAGACAATTTTCAACATACACTGAACTATGCCTCATTAATAGGACAAGAGGATACATGAATTGTTAAAAAGGATATCATTACTGGAAATTGTGAATTACTGTGCTATGCAAAAAACCCTCAACATTTCAAAACACATGTTAATGTGTCAGAAACCTCAATAATTCAAATGTAAATGAGAAATAAGAACCTATTCCAACAGCAATGGTGCCATCTTGTGTTTAAAGAAAAAACTGTCTAAACATTTGCTAAGAAAATAGGAATATTTCACCAGCTAAGCCCTTTTAAACTAACATTGCTCAGTATAAAAAAACCCTCTACTTGTATTCACATTGGTTTACATTTTACAGTTTTTGATAAATTCAGCTTTGTTATGCCTCAGATGAAAACTAGCAACATGTTAGACACCTTGTACAAAGCAAAATATATAAATCAGAGAAGTGGAAGAAACAGGATGGAGATCTACAGAGAGACCACTCAATGTCAGGCTTTTCACTCCAGCTGCACTACAGGGCAGAGGTGATGTTGACTGCTCCTGCTGCACGTGGCTGACTTCAAGTAGCAGCTGTCATACGAGAGTTCAATATCTCTCCTGGGGGTGGTGGTTGCTGCAGCACTTACAGCCCAGACTGGTGTGAGACAAGGACACAGAGATCAGGGAGCTGTTGTGCTCCTCCTGGCACACTGCTGCTCAAGGCAACAGTGACTGTTTTGCCTGGGTTTAGACCTACATTTAATATTCCCCTGAATTAGAAAACCTAGAGTAATACACAGGTGCACACACACATTCTGTCAATATATATAATTAGGTATCAGAGAACTGTCCAAAACCAAGGATTCTTGGGGATTTCTCACACAGGTCAGGCTTGGGATGGCAGGTGTTAAAATATGAAAGATTGCCTTTCCATAACATGTTATGTGTCAGTATAGCAGGCACAACCTTCAATTCAAAGAAGAAAACCTGAAGGCTGAGACATGACTGAACTCTCAATAGCAAGCTGTGGCTTAGAAGCAACAGTAATATTTCATTTGCAGTGGGTTACCCTGAGCTGGATTTTAAAATGTATAGCACATCAGATTGAAAGCTATACAGTGATTTCTCCTCCATTCCTTTTAGTTTAAAATAAAATTCTAAAGGTTATAACGGAGACGTGTCTTGGAGCTGTGATGACCAAGAGAACAACTTATGTATATAACACCACATGAGAAATAACTAAGCAGCTCAGAATCTGTTAGAGATACCGAAGCTCCCAAATTATTCTGTATTTGACAACTACACAAAGTGAAATACTTATATTACCTATTAACAAATGCTGAAATCTCTAAAATTCATATAAGAATAATAAAACCATTTTACAAGAAACTGTAAGAAAATATGTACTTGCATACACCTAAAATTAGATCAAAGTATTAAAACACATTGAAAGAAACAGCCTTTGACATTAGGGCAAATGAGAACTTATTATGAACATCTTAAAATTTGGTTCCATGAAAACATTATTAATGGTCACTTACTTTAGCAATGTTTGAAATATTTTGGTTACACTTAGAATGTAACAAATGTGAGAAACCATATGTCAGTACTAACAGCAGGGATTATAAAAGTTTGGAATTAAGTCTAGTCTGCTTAGGTCTGTCTACTAATACTGTTTGCAATTATTTTTAAATTTATCAAGTGCAGAAAATAAGTAAGACCAATTTTCTTGAGAAGTATTTGACATGTAGACTACTAGAACAGTTATAAAGGTCTTAAAATCTACTGTATTTTGCAGGCACCTTTACTAAAGGTTTTTCCAGAAACGGTTGTTACATCTTAACTTCCAACACAATTTGTAGCTATAATATTTAATCATCTGTATCTCTTCATGCCAATACTTAACTAACCAAATTATGAGGAAAACAGCTAAAGATTTTCCTTCCACTGAGGCTGGATGCCAATGTCTTTCTATAAAAATTATACAGCCTTAGAAATTAAGTACTTCCTACCAACTCTTCTTTCTGTAAATTCACCTACATTTAGTATACTTCTGCATATTACTTCACAGCATATTGTTTATACTTTCAAATATGAAACATTTGTAAGAGAATGGGCTGGATTCAATAATGGCCACAGTACTTTCTAAAATTTCTAAAAATGCTTAGTTAAATTAAATATCTCAATATTTCCAAGGCAGCTATTAACTATAACTTTTTCAAGGTTCACCTTTGATGCAAATAAAAGGGAAACATGACCCAAAAGCAACATATTCACAACAGGTCTTCAACTTGATTTACAATCCATTCCTCAGCGCAGAGCATTTGCAGTTGATTATTTAGAAGAAAACAACAAACTAGACCAACTGATCGGAATGTTGGTGCATGAAGCATTTTGTATATTGTTTTACTTGGGCTATTGTTTCCGTTTTGTGTGGTTTTTTTAACCTCTCACCAATTACAGAAATCTGTAGAAATGATGATGCACTACATCAGTTGCAATAAAGTGATTAAACTGGCAATGGCTTCATATTTATAACTGTGTATGTTACAGACCTTGCAGCCCTATCACCAAAATGAAATGACTTCACACTTTGCTAGCAGTGTTCCCTTGCTCCCTGTTCCCATGTGACAAACACAGGAACGATATTAAGAGCAACGGAAGTTACCAATGTAAATGGTTCTAATTCTGTTTTGCACCACTTTTAGCAGGTTGTATTTCACACTTTGACAAAGAATGGAAAGAACTTGCACTGATTGTACTATGTGCCAGCACGGAGAGCTCTGACCATGCCAGATAGATCAAATACATCAAATTCATCCCTGAGAACAGACGTGATGGCAAGAAATGTTTCATACAAAACAGTGATGTTAATGACAGTGACACATTTTACAAAACTCATTGTCCATTCACATTTGGCTGCCAATTCAGTTTAAAACAATGAAATGTAAAAACATGCAACTGTTAACACAGAAGAGGTGTTTTATTTATGTGAAAGAGCTTAGAATGTAAGTTCAGAAAGAGCTAAAATAAGCATGCCAGATAAGCTATAGCAAACATGGCAGTGAAACAAGCACATTCAGTGCACAGCAAACCACTCACAACTAGGAAAATGAAAAATAAATAATTATTTTTAAGCATCCAACAAACTGTGCAAATTACACAAATCACAGTATAACTTACACTCTGAAGAATGCATTGCTTATAAATAAATGTTTTGCTTTTTTTAGCTGTTGAAAACATTCCAAATACTTTCAGTTGAAAGGCTTCAAGCTGAAACAGATGTGAATGGCACTATAGAATTGTCATTAGCATACTTTATTAATGCTCTAACATAATTCTTTGAAAAGAAGTGAAAAAAAAAAAAGAGGTCACAGTCAGTCAAATTTTCCATGTGTTTTGCTAAAGACAGTGTGTCTTATGTTCAAAGGAGACAAAAGGGAAACATTACTTCAATGATATTGATATAACATGCACAAGATTAGGTGTTGTTTTTCTCATTAGAAGACCTGAACAATAGGTTCTAGTTACCCTGAATTTCCTTTAGGGGAACATGTTGATGCTTACATAAAAGACAATAATTTCTTTTTAATTACAGATGAATTCACAGAATGTACTATTGACAGCCATTTGCTTTCTTGACTTACATTCAGACTTTTGCGGCCTCAAAATTCATTTTCCCTGCCATTTCTTATAACATTGCAAGAAGGTCTCAACATGGAACAAGAATATGCCCTTTGTACAGTACTCTCTCATTCTGTACCTCAAATTTCATACTACTGTTTGTCTCACTGAATTTTGAATGATTCTTTGTCTCAAATACTGAATTGTGATGAAAGGGATTAATAGTTTAGGATAAAACAAACTGCCAAACAGAAAAACCAAAGGAAGACTTCAGGCACAATCTCTTCCTCCCTAGTCTAAACCTATGGTTCCACACAACCTATGAAACAGTAGTTTAGTAAACAGTTTTACTACATAAAGTAATTTCAATCTAAACCTACTGAAGAGATAAAATTAAATCATCCTACAATGATATAGTAATTTGCTAAATGCAAACAAAATGAACCATTAACAAAGTGATTCTGCAATGAAAGTAACCACATCCCAGTTAAGGAAGAAGAGTCCCTTTCCCAAAGCTAAATTATACAGCCTCTTACTTTCATTTCTTTCATGACCCAGTTGTCAGAAGCAGAGTTATCTCCATTCCAGCCATGAAAGGGTTCAATCTACCTGCATACAACATATCCCAAGGCTATTTCGTTGCCAAATTATTAAGACGCAAGTCTAGAGCTGGTTGGGTATTGTGTCACTGTTGGATGCAGAAAAGTAGAATTCTGGAACAGTAGTGGAGTACACCTTATATATACAAGCAAGTCCTCTTCCACGTGAATAAATGCAACCATGATAGCACCTCTTTCTTGACCACAGTCATATAAAAATGTGACCATATGGTTATGAATACAACGTATAAAAAAGAAATGGTGTCAGCCATATGTTCCCAAAACCAGCACACCCTCGCCGAAGTGGTGGAATCATGTTGTGACTTGCATAGACTGAACTCTTACTACATATTAGAATTTCACCCATCCAGAAAAACAGAGAAGTGCAGTTGTAAAATCAGAGAATTTAAAACACCAATATCCTTGATTTTTTAAAATTATTGTGCCCAGTGTATTTAGTACAGAAGCAGCCCACAGAATTACCAATTAGCATAAAGAATTAAAAAATTAATAACTTAATGCATTGAAATCTGACAGCTATTTTGCATTTTATTTTGCTGCTGGGTTAGTGCTGCATAGAGTATGGCACTAGATTAGAAAGAGTAGAATTCTTCTAGTTCCTACCTATGTCATTGGTTACCATCTTGGAAAACTTTCTGCTTTTGGTCTTCACTGCAAATAATATTTTCATAAAAAAAAAATCAATCTAAGTGTATCAAAAGTGAACTAAAGAAAAAATAAGACTAGAGAAAGGAAAAATACTGTACCCTTTTCTATAAAATTATTCATTTTTTGTTCATCATCAGAATTGTTTAGTGAACCAGAACCTACAAGTGGAGACAGAATGAAACGGATATACATTTCACATGAATGAAGGGGATATATCTTTGACACAAAAATCTTTGTATATTAATACATATACAATATACATATATTACACAATATATGTATACATATATGATACAATATAATATACAAGCTCTGAGTTTAATAAATATACAAAGAAAATATCAAATACTGATATTTTCTGGCATTCTCTGTAACTGTACTACATATTATAAAGTTCAAATTACTTTAGCATGACAGAATTCTGCCATATTGGAATTAGCCACAGAATTACAATGCAAGGTACAATGCTGCATATTGCAGTGAGTTTATTGCTAGAAATAATTCCCTCATTGAACAAATGTTTACACTGAATAACTAAACGGCTCTACTAATCATTGCTCCAGACACAAAGATTAGCCTAAGTTATGATTCACAAAATGCAGCTGTAACAATAAACACAAGTTCTAGAAATCTGTTTGGGTTTTTTTCCAATACAGTAAATCACTTTTGGACCACAGTTTTTCAACTACTCTGCAGACAACTCTGAGCCAATGCTGCCACCTGGATTTTTCCGTATCCCAACTCTGAAAAACTGATGGTGGCAACAGACCACAGCTTCAGGCTTACCATTGTCATGAAATTAAAACATTGTTGGGAAATTAAAAAATTAATCTAAAAATTTTCAAATTGAATGGGACTTTATGTTGTGGAAGTGTAAAATCAGAATAGAACACAAGCATTTTGGCACTCCTGAAGACAAAAGCTTGACAGTTTAAATGCTGTACAATGTTCTAGATCAGATAAATGCTCCCAGATTCTAAGCCTATTACTGCTTGACTTCTATAGAAAAAGCAGGAAATAAGATTATTCCGCCTGTATTTTCACAGTATTTCTACAGTTCTATGTTAGTGAAAGTGTAGGATACTCTCTCAGCTTGCACAGGAAGGTAGTCCCTGTCACAGTCCTCTGATCTATACAAGACCACTGGAGGAAGTCTAATGGAAGTTACCTTCCACTTCTCTTTACCTGCACATGGAAAGGTGGATTTGAGCAATGGCAGACTTCAGTCCAAACAGTAACTGGTCTCTTTTACAGATCATATTGTAACCATGAAAGCCAATAAGGTATACAATTGCCAATCCCATCCTCTAATCTTAAAGCTAGTAACATGCAAACATTTTGTGCTTGTATATTTTCCTCTTACCTAGAAAGCCTCTAGTCTACAAAAAGTTTCCTTAAATTTAGCCTCCATTCAGCTTCTCAAGCTTGCCAATACTCTCCAGCAAATTTCTCAAAAAGGTCCTCTCTTACCTCTGAAAGCTAAATGACACTTTCAAGCTTCTTTCCGGTCTTGTGCTTTTGCCCAGAAAAGACAAAACTCAAACCAAACCTAAGGAATTGCAGTTCTTCTCTCTTCACAAACATCAACATGATTTCCGTATCAGGGTGGTGCCTCCAAGTTTTTTTTCAAAGGGAAAAA
>VYZT01064478.1:0-10096 GCA_013400735.1 Pomatostomus ruficeps
TTCCTTCCTTCCTTCTCTCCCTTCCTCCCCTTCTAATTTCTTTTCATGGCACTTACTCACGCTTCCTCTGGGTTTTTTGCAAGTTTTTTGCAATTACTTTATCCCAATAACCTGTCACTGCTGCATCCTCATCAACTTTTCCTTGTATATAACAATAACAACACAGCCATGCTTCTTGTACCTATCAGACATATTATGTATATTGACTTTCAAATTATTGCATTCATTTAAAAATCTGTCACTTTTGTGGAAATTTGAGAACACAGCACTGTGAACACTTCTCAACATTGAAATTATTTTAATGTTCGTGGTCAAATCTTGTCATAAGTAGTAACTGAAATAATACTGCAAACTTTCTCCAACCATGTATAGGCTGCACTGTTTCAAACAGTAATGTGAGAATTAAATTGACTTTAACACTATCAGAGCCCAAGCAGCGTAATTTTGTTATCTCTTGCAAGTGGTTTTGGTGTATTTTTGGCCTGGGCAAGCAGCTGTGCTTCCATGGACTACATGGGCATGTTTCTGGAGATATTACAAGCAGCTGTGGATTGAGTTTGCATAGCGAGGTTTTGGTAGTGAGGGTCTACAGGGGTGGCTTTCTGTGAGAAGCTGCCAGAAGCTTCCCCCATGTCTGACAGAGCCAATCCCAGGAGGCTCCAGGTGAGATCTTCTGCTGGCCGATGCTGAGCCCATCAGTAAGGGTGGCAGCACCTCTAGGATAACATAGTTAAGGGAGAAAATCTGCTGCAGAACAGCAGCAGGAGATAGGAGTGAGAATATGTGAGAGCAACAACCCTGTAGACCTCAAGGTCAATGAAGAAGGAGGAGGAAAATGTGCTCCAGGTGCTGGAGCAGAGATTTATTCCCCTGCAGCCCATGGTACAGCCATGGTGAGGCAGCTGTGCCCCTGCATGGGGGTCCACAGTGAAGCAGAGATCCACCTGTAGCACATGGAGGATCCCATGCTGGAGGAGAGGGATGGCCAAGGGAGGCTGTGACCCCATGGGAATGACCCACACTGGAGCAGTTAATGAAGAACTGCAGCCNGCAGTTAATGAAGAACTGCAGCCCACAGGAAGGACCCATGCTGGAGAAGTTCCTGAAGGACTGTCTTCTATGTGTGGAACCTCACACTGGAACAGGGGAAGAGTTTGAGGAGTCCTCCCCTGAGGAGGAAGGAGCAGCAAGGAAGAGTGAAGAACTGACCACAGCCCCCATCCCCATCCCCTTCCATCACTGGGGATGGAGGAGGGAAAGTAGAGAAAATGAGCTGTGAAGAAGAAGAGTGGGGCACAGGGAAGTGTTTTAAGATCTGTTCTTGTTTCTCTTTATCCTACCAGAGTAGGATATTGGCAATAAATTGAATTAAGTTCCTCAAGTTGAATCTGTTTTGTCTGTTACAGTAATTCTTGAGTGATCTCTCTCTGCTCTTATCTCAACCTATGAATCATATTTTCTCTTTCCTGCCCAGTGGAGAGGGGAGTGATAGCATGGTTTGGTGGCCACCCCGCATCCAGACAAAGTCAACTATACCACACAAGTAATTAATTTCCAACCAATATTTTGAAATCTGCCATCTTATTTAAGAAGGTAAGAGCAACTGTCTATGGATATCTATCTTATGGACATGACAGAGCTTGCCTGCTATCTTCAAACTAAAGGGACACAAAAAGTGCATGATGTGTTGACATCATGTAGAACCCTACGTTATGAATGAGAGAGTAATGTGTATTTCTTCCTCCTTCATTATAGTATGGCAGACCCACAGAGAATTATTTTTCTGACTGATTGATGATGTTTCCTTGTGTTCCTTCAGCGGCGATGCATAAGTCATTCACATTAACATGGGCAGTGTGCATGCAGTATTTTAATGTCTTGCTCAACTCCATTTGCATTTTTTTTCATAAAATAATATCTCTGGAAGCTTATCTTGATTTAAAATCACTAATCTATCAAACATAAGATTAATTGTTAAGTGAATTTTTAAAATTTTGAATGGTACTGAAAGCTCTGTGCTATTTGTACTAGGGCTTACACTTGTTTGCAAAAGACTTTGGAGGTCTTCCTTTTCCTTAGTGCAAAAATTTACTAATTTGATTAAACATATTTTCTGTCATACATTTCATTCAATGGCAGATTTCAAAGTATCAAAACTTGTAAAATACAGGGTTCAATTCACAAGAATCTTTAAATTCTCACAGTTTCTTTGTCTATGAGGACCTTGTTTACTATAATGCAAACAGGACAATTTCATTATAATTGCATGATAAAATTAAATAAAGCAAAACAAGATTTCTGCAGATGTAACTTATTTTAGTGCCTACAAATAATTGTACATGTATTGTGCATGTGCACACATACCCACCTGCCTACAGGTGTGCACATGCAATGCATGGAGAGAGGTCAGATTCCCTCTCTGGAAGCATCAAAGAGTTTTTGATAAACTGATCAACTCTGCCTGGGGAACTCACAATATCTGTGAAAGCATCTGGTTCAGAAAACGCTAATAAACCAGAGTTTGTGATGGTTGAATTTGAAAAACATGCCTAATTAATTGACACTAGGAAGGTTACCCCAGTATAAACCTGCAGGGAATGTGACTCAAAATCACATTTCAAGGTAATTTTTATTTGACATTTCTAGCATGTCACATAATATTTCAGGTCCAACTAGTTTAATCAGGTCTTTCATAGGAACTGTCAATACATTATGTCACCCTAGATGTGTTTTTATATTAAAGAGCAATGTGCTTTTGTTATTTTAATGCAGCACGTAGGCAGCCTTCTCCTAAACTCGTGAGTAACTCCTGTTATATTCAGTAGAAGTTATTTGTCTCACAGAAGTGAAAAACAGGATTCTCTTTATCTGTTTCAGCCCTCATAACTAAGTTCAAATTTGCTATTAGTGGCAAAGGTCAATACAGAGTGTGTCAGAGGACACAAAGCACTTTTACTTTCCTAGTTGGGAAATTACTAGAAATTACTGCAAATAAAGAATTCATTAGTGCCACCTATTTGTGAGACTCTAAAACTGCAGATAATCCCTGCAAAACTGCATCCAGTTGATAAGAAAATATGTCTACCTCTGCCAGTTCAGGTGAAAGAACAAGAGATATAGGCCAGATCTCAAAGACTCCAAGGAATTTCTTTCAATTTAATGTTGCTCAAAATATAACACATATATTTATATGTACAATATACACAATTATAAGTGGAAATTATATTTACTTATGCACTATAAAAAGTATATACCTACGCAAGTATACAAGATTTCCACTCAGAGCTTTATATATCTCTTCATTTACAGAAACCCTGGTGCAAGAAAGCCAGACAGGACAAACCACTGAAGTTATTGGAATGTATTGATTTGTAAAAAGTAAAGATTTCCAAGGAAAGTTATATACTAAAGAATAAGTTGGAAAAAACATTTTAGAAAAGAAATGTTTTTCCTCTTCTTTACCAGTTATCCAGTACTGTATCAAATGAGGAAGGATTACGCAAAATGTGATGAATAAAACAAATCCAAGGAAACCCCTTGGAATATTATTAATGTCCTTGCCTCACTTCACTGTTGAAGCAGTGGATATTGCTGAAACTGATGGATATTTTTTGTTTTTCTAGTTAAAGTCCAACTGTGTGGAGAGGTTTTTTGATTAAATTATCTTCATTTCATTCTGAAATTAGACACCGTATTTTCAAGTTTCCAAAGAGAGATAAAGCTTTGAGTGACGGGAGGGAGGTTTATCATTAATACAGGGTAAATTCATATTGACATATAGCTCTAAACCTCAGAGGGACATCTGTAGCCTGAAGTATAAGACCTGGAAGTGTAATTGTTATGTAACTATTTGTGCATATTTAAAAATGAAGCATTTTTAAATATGTTTGCCTGGCTGCAAACAGGCACAGATTTTCAGAAAACAGATAAACAAAGGATAGATTATCAAAATATTTTTCCTGATCAGTTAATACCTTTGTTGTCATAGACTTCCTTATGAAAATGACAGTTTAATTTGAAAACATGTACAGGCATGTGTTGTAAAAGTCCTCTGGCTGACAATATGTGTGTGTTGGCACAAGTATATAAATAAGTAACTATGTAAAAAGGGATGAGGCTTTGGAGGCAAAAATCAATTAAAAAAATTCTGTAATTTCAAACATCTTTCAGTTTAATGATTCCTGTAACACAGTTTGAACAGAGCAGTGCAGATTTTGAATCCATATAGAAAATTGTTCACAGTTCAAATGTTGTTTCCAAGACAATGAAGATACCATGTACAGAAAAATGGAAACAGATGGTTCTTAAAAAATGCTGGGAACTTTGCAAGTAATTTCTGTCAGAAGTTCTCCTAACTTTGTCATAATAATGACACTAGCTTGTCACTAAGAAAAAAGTCACCAGTATTTAAAAAATATTTGAAATTCAGATAGGTACACAAAGCTAAATTAATTTTATTTGAGATATACAAGGGTGTTTTTATCTTTTTGCCATAAATATTGTGGCTTCAAGGCTTCAAGGCCAGGCTGGATGGGGCTCTGAGCAGTTTGGTCTAGTGGAAGGTATCCCTGTCCATGGAAGGGGGTTTGGAACTAGGTGATATTTAAGGTCCCTTCCAACCCAAACCATTCTAGATTCTGTGGTTCTATAAACATACATAACCAGGCCTCTGTAGAGACACTGAAAATTGCTAATTCATCTTTTCCTCAAGCATCTGTAGACACACTGTGTGTCTCAAATATAGGGTTTTATTCAGTCATTTTACTGTCTTTACAAATATATTTGACTCAGTAGCTTATTCTTTCAAGTATAAATTGTATTCTTTAGTTTAGTTTGCTGCAATCATGTTCGTTTAGATCCATTACTGGTTGAATGTGATATCTGATCTAAGGCTCAAAATCCTGACTGAAAAATAGGGTAAGGCTGTCTCAATAGTCTGTGAATAACCTTGTAACTAAGCTCAGCCAGATGACTGTCTGAGGAAAGCAAACACAAAATGGTGATAATTAATTAAAAAAATATTATGATGGTCCAGAAAATATTCCTCAAACTTAATATTCCTCAGTTCAGCATACAAGGAGAAAATAAACATTGACAGTCCCACAGGGCTCTGTAGATGTAGAATGTTGCAGGTGGTTCTATATACTAGCAATAATGCCAAGGTATTTGATAGAATAAATCACAATAGTACATCCTAAAACCTATCTAGGATGTGTCTTACTGGAGAAAAAATGTCTAAATCAGAAACTGGAGAAAACTTGAAAGTTTTCAGTTTCTTTTATGTGTTCTGAGGTTTAATGATATAATCAAAATCTGATTCTATTTCTCAAGACCCCTGACTCATTCAATGCGTAGGTTTGATGATGATCATTTGGGAACAGCTGTTCAAGATTTTGTTTCTTTTCATTGTTAGCTATGCAGTTCCATGTTTTATTATTACATACTAATCAAGCCCTCTTTAGAAGACAAGATGCATACTCATGGCTTCAAAGTACTATTCTAGATATCAAGGCTGCTTTCCACCTCCCAATCTCATCAGGAATAATTTTAAATATTCATGTCCACTATTTTTAAATACCCTTTAAATGTCAGTTAATTATTCATATCTTTTAATATGTAGTGGATATTTATGTGTCTTAGTATGAATTCAACCCCTAATGAGGTATACTTCAGTTGGAATGTTAGATTTTTTAAATTCTGGCTTTTTGGCTATGTAAGGAAAAAAATTGTTGACAAATAATTTTTTTTTTTGGGTCTTTAAAGGAAAAAAATTTTTAAAAAAAATTTTTTTTTTTTTTTTTTTTTTAGAAAATGGACTTTATGTCTTACCTACTTTTTCAGATAGAAAGTAAACACAATGAAAATGCTGAAAAGCTTTTTTCCCTAAGATAACATAGAAAATATATTGACATCTCTGAAAAAAAAAAGCAACTTTTTAACACATCAATATAACAATTTTAGTATTATTTTAATAATCAAACACATAACTACTCTCAGGCATATAGAAATAATAGCAATGGGATGGCCTACAGTAACCATATTAGTTATGAATCCATTGTCTAGCATGGGATAAGAATTTGTCTCTTTCAGCACAGAAGGAAGATTGCTTAGGTATAACATCCTTTTGAATTCTCTTATCATTATCTTCCTGCTTCTTAAAATGTCTTTCACTCCTGCCGTGTATACATACTAGAAATTTCTAAGATAATTAAAATTATCTCATTATTTTTTATTACTGTTATTGGCACTCTAATGAATAAAGAGCCTATTGTGTAAATTTTTCCACTATGCACTGTGATCCAGCCAGATACCTCAATTCAAGCTGATCCATACTTAAATTGTCTCTGAAGATCAAAATGTACAATGTGGCTGTGGTAATTCATCAGTGGCACACCTTCATCTGAATTACCCTCATCCATCCCTCCAGCCTGAAATTACAATTTCAGATGTATTTTCCAAGGAGTTGTGCCTAACATTTATAGATGCATTTCTTACAAAGAATGAAATGCTGCATAAACCTGATGTTCCAATGATGTTCCTACATCTCATATAGATGCAGAAAAATATTTTTCATTTTTGAAACTTGAAATGCACTGGCATAATCTTATTTATTTATACATTTATTTGCTTACTTATGTACATTTATAAAGCTGCAGTCTGACAATCCATCAGATTGCCTTGCAGCTCTTTTTGAAACTAGTAGTTTTGTAACAAAAAATTTTTTGTCCTTTTGAGAAGCTGCTCAGTTTCAGGGCAGACTGAAGTTGGTTTTCCAAGTTTCTTTCTAAGTTAATTAAACAGTTGTTAGAGTTCTGGTCTGCTCTGAGAACTGCTAAGAAAAAGAAATTCCATATAACTGTCAGTTATTATTTGTTTCAAATTAATTGATATGGTATTTGTCTTGTATTTAAAATTCAATATTTGTTTTTTATTGCTCTACCCTAGGGAACAAAGTATAGCATGGACCAATAGCACTATAATAAAGTCAATTACATGTATTATTTTAAGACTTAGAAGTGCTGTAATCAAATTGCAGATATGAAGTTACAAGAGGGGTCATTATACTGTTATATTTTCTGCTACATCTATCACACAGCAGCTTGCTGAAACAAACTGAATACACTCCTCCTTTGAAACGGTAAAGCTCTCCCACGGTCAAATCCACATTTTTTTCCAGTACAGTGTGTTTAACAGAAACCAAAAATCCTCTGCAAATAAAAGATACCTTTGATCCATATTGCTTGTCTTTTTACCAGTATGTTTCACTAAGTGTATAGTCAAGGTTTCAGGCTGAATACTAAGAATAGTAAGGTACAGGAGGATGATACCACAGTGCCTCTGAACTCTGTGATGTATCTTTTGCATGAATACATCACTATAATCTTTAACTTCAGGCAAGTCTGTAGGAAGGTGATAGCAGAACATACATTGTTATTTTGTAAGCAGATTTCTGTGATTCATTCCACCCTGGTATGTTCTGCCAAGCCTCTTCTCAATAAATAGTTGGTCATTACAGAAGCTGTTTAGGTGACACATGATATAAAAATCGACCTATCAAAATCCTACCTGTTAGACATTCATGAATTAATCACCCAGTCATGTAAACTTCAAAGAAAGATGCTGCCAATCTTATAGAAAAATCTTTGCAATGTCACACACTAAAGCAGAAACTTCAAAGAAATGCTGATTGCCAAGAACTGCAAAAGAGGGGTTTTTTTTCCTATGCTTTGAGTTTTAGAAATAAAGAATAAGGGGTTTTTTTCTTCATATACAGTCAGGATTTTGGTATCTAACCACAAAATCTCTGTATGAATAGTGTATATGTAAAGAAACCACTGCCCAAGTGTAGGTCACCACATGAAGAAGTCTGCTAAATTTTTCTAAAATAGGACCAGAAAAAAGTAAGACACAAAGTTATGGCTTTGGCACCAAATAGTCTGGATTGCTGGAAAAAAAGACAAGGGAACAAACAGCAAAACTTTTGGTATTAGGAAGGCTTAGTTAGAGCTGTTGCATCCTGGTTTGTTCAACTGTAAAGCTTTAAGATTGCCTTGATCAGCTAGAATTGCATAAATTATGTAGGCACTGGAGGCACATTGATTACGTAGAACTTCTGAGCTTGGTCACAGTTTTAAAAAGATGTGTGCAGATTTGTTGCAAAAATTTCACTTGTTTGCTAGTTGCCCATAGGCAAAGTTTTCATATGATTGATGCTACAGGTCACAGTATAGCAGAGGTCAAAAACATTTGACTCATATTTATTAATGATACAAATAATCTGGGGAATTTAGCTAGATTTAAAAGACATTAAATAGCAACTACAAAATACACCTGATTCTGTTTAAAATCCTTTTTTTCCAATTTGGAAATCAAATGGCAAGCACTAACCAAAAGGCCATTTCTTGGTTTATGGTGACTGTGATAGAAAACATATTAGAATGAAGCGTAGGATATTTTTTGCTGCTTACAAGATATTTGGAAGAGATGGTCCTTTTTGTCAATCATGAACATATTTAGGGTGTAATCAATAGGATTATATCATAGAATACTTGTAGAGTCTGAAATACATAAAGAAAATGTACAAGAGTTGGGTATGTTTCTATTGTGCCTAGGAACAAACATGATTTGAGCTGCTGCTCGGGCAAGACTCAGGGAGAGTGCGTAGCAGCAGCACAAGAACATCCAAACCATTACAAGACAATCCTTTATTCAGTGAGAGGTTTGCACAGGCAAGAATTGCCAGGTCAGTCTCTTTGGGACAGTGAACTTAATCATAAGCTGCTTTTGTCATACGTACGGGAAAATGTAGAGCATTTTTACAGTGAAGTAGAGTAAGGAATGTACGTTTAATAAGTATAGGAAAACTTGAAATTCATTTTAGGTGACTGAAAAGATGAGTTTGCATCTATTATTATCAGTTGAAGTTGAGACCTAAGACTCAGAAGTTTATTTGATGCCACATGTAAAATGTCCTACAGCATAATCGTTTATTAGACAAAGTTCATCGAAATGGCGAAGGAAGGTCATCCCTAAGTTACAGTTCAGATTTTACCAATGATATCTCTTTTTATATTTACAGTAAAATTCAGAGTCTGCTATTTTTTCCAGTATCAGAGAAGAACCATTACCTTTTTATCTCAGGTTAGAATGATCCTATTTGAATGGGCTAGAAAAAAATAGAATTGTTTTCATAGGTAGGTGTGAAAATAGATGAAAATATGGTCATGATTTTGCATCTTGTTTCCAGTGCAGGACCAAAGATATTTAGGAAGCAGGAAACAAATAAAACATAAAACAGCTATACACTGAATTATATTTTGTGATTCCTGCTGAAATACCTGTGACATTAACCACACAAAAAAATACGTATTACTCCATAATGGCTCTTATATTAACACACAGGTTGTTTCTACAGCATGACTTCAATTTGATACCACGTTGTAAAACTGAATGACAAATTTTTTTAATGAAGAAGAAGGCATACAGCTTTTACATATCTAAAACTTTTCAAAACATTATTTGAATTTGTGATCTTTTTTCTGATATGTTGGAGAACAATACTGCATCTTATTCGGCAAAGCAAATATTTTCAAAATTTAGTGTCTGCTCTTTGAAAATCTTGAATGAGTTTTAGAATTCAGAGCTAAATCTGAAGTTATTGGAAATTCTCCTTAGAAAGCTGATATTTATGTTAAAAAATTGAAGTTTTGCATGACATTCAAAAGGTGTTTTGACAAAGCAGTAAAATTTCAGAAATAAAAAGAGTGAAATTTATGATCCCTTTAACAACACTGATTAAATCTGCAAAACCTGTACAAATCAAAGCTGGATATTGCTGGAATAACTTAGCAGTTTTTCATCTTTTTTTTTTTTTTTAACATATTGTCCTGGGGTGATTTTATGCTCTGTATTTCCCTATTGTCTGCTTATGCCCAGGAATGGGTCCTGTAACTTTAAGCTGGAAAGGGGAGCAGACAGGGAACCTCCAGCATGGTTTATTTTTAACCCCCTTGAGCTACTATGGGTTTAGTTTACATTCTCTCACTAGCAGTCTGCCTGTGAGTTAGGAAAGTAGGTTTTTTTCCTCTCTCTGGGA
>VYZT01064517.1:0-10080 GCA_013400735.1 Pomatostomus ruficeps
TGAATATTTGGATGGAGGAACCCCAGCCTTTAAGGCTTCTGCTAATTCTATAGGCAGGCAGTTCTCCAACGTAACATTAACCTGTTGTCTTCTTCTGGTTAGCAGACAACTGCTCATGGTTTGATAGCCTGTGGTGCATTTATTACCTTCTCATGGACTGGGTACATTTTTACAGTATCAGATCAGAGCTGTGTTTGGTTAACTTCCTGAAAGTTTTACATCTATCTGCCAAAAGTCTAATCTTGGGCACCACAAGATGACTTGTTCTGTGAAAAAACAACCAACCAAAAACCAACCAAACAAAAAAACCCCCAGTGGTGAATATAACTAGTGTTTTTTCCATGACCAGTAGGCAAAATTCATGCCCTTCTTCTGGTGACAACATGACTCAGTTGTGACTGGTCTTTTGGCCAGTTGCTCATGCATGCTTTTGAAAAAGAACTGTACAAATTGTTTGTAATAAAATCCAAACCTGCTGAGAGGTTTTATTATGAAACCTCCATTTGGGCCTTTTAAAAACTTTCTCCATGGTACTAGACTGAGTGACTGTGAGCAGGTTTATTATTTCATGTTGAAATTATGCTGAACACAGAGGTTTTGTACCATTTAATGTGAAACCAAGCAAATCTTAGCAATTTGGGATGAAGTTTATTATGTACTCTTCCAAGGCTTCAAATATGAAAGTCAAAGAAAAGCCAGGAAGAGTAAAAAGAAGCAAGAGATCCCATGAATCTCTGGAGACAAAGTGGTGGTGTTTTTGACAAACAAGTAGAAAGATCTATGAAACTGTAAGATTCAAGAGTTGCCGACACTATGTAGTTCACGATTTTCACAGCATTTACTCTTGGTTTTGGTTAGAGGGTATTTTTGCTCATTATCTGTTCATCTGCTTCAAATAACCAAAATACTCACTGAATTCTTCTTGTTATTGATGTGGTGCCTGGAGCCCTTTTGCTGAAGTGCAGCACGCTTACAGCCTAGGCAAGCACACAGAAGGAGATTCCTATTTCACATGGCTACAGACCATTAAAGCGGTACTTTTCTCAGGAAAGATGATGGTCCCTTCACCACTGATACGTAACCAGCTATGGAATTGAAAAGCCTGACACAGGAGATGAGATTTTTGAAGGCAGAAAGACAATGTAGCGATCACACAGTGCAGAGGCAAACACTGAAGAGAAAGGATATGGGGCATAAAATGCAGGAGGAGTCAGAAGACAGCCATAAAGAGTATGAGAGTCGGGAAAATTCTAGGAATGGAAAAAGGAGTCTTCCTGGGTGGTGAGGACGCTCAAAAATGGTGACAATGTAAAGAGATATGTCCTGCTAGAAAAGGCACACTAGAGAGCTCAAATAGTGATCTTGGTTTCACTTCAGAGGAGTCTGGCAAGAAGTTGCATGGTATGCACACACTGTGTCATTTACTTCATCTTGGAAGGTATTACTGTGACCAAGGTCTTAATCTGCTACCTAACGAGATGCTAGCCCTCATGAATGAGCAGTGATTTCAAATATTTTCTGATTCTCACTAATATCCACTGCACTGATTCTAGAAATTTTTCTTAGCTATGAACTAGTCTTCTGCTGGAATAACTACACTAATATTCTTTTTTTGAAGTGGGACCAAGTTATTATTCCTTTCTAATCAAACAGCCAGTAATGAACCCAATTAATAAATTTTTGAATTAGTTTTTTTCTCTATAAGCTCCTCTAGTGGTTTAGTGTAAAAAACATGGAATCTGTAAACATATCTAACAGAGAGCATTTTGATTTGTTTACAAAATAATGTTTGATTTGTGTACTGCAAGCAAAGATAAATCAAACTTTTCTCAGCTACTTCTCTCTTCTGCTGGCTAGGGCCAATAATATATTTTCCACCATTGCTTCATTAACCAGAGAAGACATCTCAAAGGACTACTACTGGGAAAAGAACATTATTAATAAAGTAATACCAATATAATGCTTGTTACTGACCAAAGGATAGCATTGAGACTATTTTTAACTGCTGATTTGTTAGGCTTGTGATGGATTAGCTTGTTGTCTGTGAACTGCTTGATCTCCCAGGTTCAGACACGTTTCTCTAATTAAAAAGTGGATATGAAAGTCAAACATTCTGCATTTTACAGGAGGGGATGATTTTTTCTTAGCTCCTTATTAATGTTGAGAGAAACCATATGGAGATCAGACTTCTGATTGAGAAGAACTTCATTTTCACTTCCTAGACAAACCACGGTTCAGTCTGGGAGTGATGCAAGTCATGCTAGTTTTCAAGTTGAACACTAGCAGGAAGAATACAAAGGAAAAGTAAAACTGACAGAAACTAAATGCAGCCCTGAAGGAATCTACCAAACATGATATATTAATAAAAATCAACACCTCATTCAACAATAATAGATAAAATTTCTGGCCAAACACAGTATTTTCTACTATATTTCCCCAAAACTACCAACTCACATGATGCTGTATCAGATTTGAAAGCACTTATCAGAGATTTCTTTTGCAAGGAGGAATCCTTGATTTCACATGTTCTCTGCTAGGGCAGCCTAAATAATCCCCTCAGTGAGAAGAACCAGGACATGGGTCCATGACAAACAATATTTACTATAGAAATCACAGAAAATAAAGAGTGCAATGGAGGAAGGCATCAGCATCCATGCCAAGCTGTTTGCATTGATTGGAGAACCGAAAGGTGAATTCCTCAATAAGAACAGCAGTTAATCTCTGCAGTAGTGACAGAGTAGTGACTGGTTGCAACATGAGAATTACAAACTCTTGGTGGGGAAAGGGGAAACAATTTTATTAACTCAGATAAACTACAGTGATGGGTAAAGCAAATCTGATTTGATTGTGACACAAATGTGCACTTTTAGCTGCAGACATAAGGTAAAAAATAATTAGAAATTAGTATTATTACAAAAATAGATTTTCTGTGTAATTTATTCATAGCCATGATTCTGTACTACTGAACATTCTGTGCTGTTTTCTCCCTCTCATCTCCACCTTTTGATTAATAAACTTCCAAAAAGTCTAAGTGAGTCGTTATCTCAATGACATTCTCAACTTCTAATTACCCTGGTAATTTCTGAAATGAAGATATAGTTCCTATACTGTTTTGACCAATTTTTTTTTTTCAAACTACCACATGATTACTCCTTTTATGATTATCTAACACAAGAAACTATTGGGTTGTTCCTCAATTTTATTTGTTGAATCCTGCTTAGAGTTCCAGGATCACAATCCTAATTCTAGCAATGTGGAAGCAAGCCTAGTTTCTGTAATAGTGCTTTTCCCTTTGTGCTTATTTTATCCAATATTGTGAAATTAGAACTTTGAAGCTGTTCAGATGAAGCACATGCATTTTAACCGAGCTTTTACTCTACAGTTTTGCTACTAGCAAAAAACCATTTTATTTCTGTGTTCTCATTCCATAGAAATAAGCTAAGTTCTTAATAAATATTCATTTATAGGAAAATAACACTGCAAAATACAGTTTAAAAGGTTGAATATTTTTCAGGACTATGAAAAACAAAGCAAGACAAATGAAAATGAAACACAGAAGATATTTCCATCATCTCTGGCTTCATAAAAGATACTCAGACCACTTCTCTGTACACATTGTAATAAATATCCAGTCCTTTTTGATTGTTTCCATTCTCTCTTCCACCAAAAATAATTGGGTTTATGTCCTTATATATAAGAATCGTTGAATTCTTATGGCTCATAACTGCAGCATGATCAATACTACAAAATTAGTGTTATGAATGTAGATATTTTACGTTTACTCAGTTTTAACTGTTCTTGGTATTTTACTGCCTTTTACTCAGTGTAGCCCTTGCCCCCATTTAAAGTGAGCACTGGAGAAATATTAAGACAAAAAATTTTGAAACTGCAACTTCCTCTGGTTTCTCAGAGTTATGTCCACCCAACCAAGAAGTGTAATTAAATACCTCTTTCTCACCCTGTCTCATGCACGCACACACACACACACATATAAATGTATATCAGAGTATATTAAATTGGGAATATTTCTGTCGTATTCATTTATCTCACGTATTTTATATGAAGTTTTTCAGCACAGAGATCATGACTTTCTGCGTCTGCATACAGCTGCTGCCAAAACCTGTGCCCCAATTTACCCGTATCTGCATTATATGGCAGCGTTATATAAATGTACCATGATTATTGAAACCATCACCAGGAAAGAGTCCCTTATGTTTGTAACCAGCCTGACACCAAATCACAAGTGTAATGCTACTGATTTTTTCTAGTAGCACCTGTAGATTTCATTGTTCTACAGAAACAAAGTAAAAGAGAGCAGTCTATGCCATTTCAACATTATATCCAAGAAGGGTATTAAAGAAGCATATTCTTAAAACTGTTAACATCCCAAGTAAACATCCCAGGTGCATCCAATCTTCTACATGAAACGCTGTGCACATTCAGGAGTCCCTAGGGATACACCAGGGTGGTATTTTTTCAGTGGAGAGGCTATATCGATGTTCTAACTCTAGCATCACAACAGAAGATTCAAGTTGCCAGTTCTGCTCCATGTAAGTTAAGCAGCTTTAGGTCCAATCAGCTATTTTGAACTCTCCCATGGCTGCAGCTTGAAAAGCACAAGGGAGGACACAGTGAGGCGGAGAATACTCAAAATAAATCTTGGCTGGTGTGGTGGATGAGGAAAGAGTTACACCACTTTATCACATACCCTTTGTACAATGTTAAATCTAAATTAATTAAATAAATCAGTTGATGAAATCACCCTATAAATGTGACAGCACATCATAATTCACTGCAGCTGCAAGATCAGGGAGCAGATGGAAGACGGATTTTTCTTTGAGCTGAACCACCATTTTGCTGGTCCCATTCTATTTCTTTTAAGATTACTACAAGTGCATGTGTACAAAGGGCCTGATTCTGCAGCTGCTTCTTGCACAATACTTCACTTCAGGAAACTTTCCACAGAAACAAAGCAGCTGCAGAACTATACCTTTCATATTTTGTTCAGTCATAGGAGGAAAATCCTACCCTGTGTTACACTGGTGAAAATGAGGACGAAAGTTTGCTTTAAGTTTTAATTGTAGTCCATTAAGTAGTGAAATGATCCTCCCTGTTGTCCTCTCATTATGCACTGTACGTTAAACAGAGTTCCTTTAACAAGGGTAATTGTTTCCTCCAAAGTTCAAGCTTCAGTACTAACAAGCAATCTGGATTTTTCTCATGACAAGCAATGCCTCAAACAGAAAATAACATGCTTTTGGCTGGCTATTGTTAATTCACCTTTATACCACGCAAAGGGATCACGGAGGAAGGGAAAACATGAAATAAAAATATTTTCGAATAGTCAATATGTCTGTCCCAAATGAAAACAGAAGTGACTTAGAAATTGCTTTTGGAACACTTTATAGCTAGGTGCAAAGTGGAGCTCCCAGAGCAGGCTGCCCACCTCAGCCACGGGCCCTGCAGGTGCATTTATTGCCTAGGGAGCTCACTGCTGCCAACAGCCCGACTTTGCTCTGCGCTTTAGCCTCTGTGTCACAACAGTGATGTGGCAGAACAGGAGGGTGCTACAAAGCTCTTGGTCTTTGTTTTCATCTTCAGGCTCCCAGGGTAAAAAAAGACAGTGAGGTTTGATTTCAAAACCTTTGTAATATTGAGGTACGATGGAAAGAAAGGATGAAAATGCCATAATCAGAGAATGAACAGAAGCAATTGCTTCTAACTGTTCATTTCAACCACAAACTGCAAATGAGAAGGCACACAAGAATGGAACACAGAAGTAACTAATTTAATGAAGAGGAAAAATTAGGCGCTTTGTTGCCATTCAGCTGATATTGGGTGTTTGTTTTGGGGGCAGGGAAGTTTGTTTGTTTGTAGGGTTTTTTGATGTGGTGGTTTTCTTTGGGGTTTTTTGTTTGCTTGTTTATTTGTTTGTTGGAGTTTTGGCTTGTCTTTTTGTGTGGGTTTGCTGTGTGTCAGCTGACCTATTTATGTGCCAAACGATTCCATATTAGGGTCAGAAGCAGAGATAGTAAACAAGAAACTAAAATAAACAATACTACATTCAATCAATAAAGTCACCATATTAAAGAAAAAATAAGGCAGCCAAAATGGATCTGCTTGCATTAGGCTGCTTGGATTCTTCTCTAATTGAACTCTTTGAGTTCAAGACTAGTCTTCTAAGAGCACCAGTGAAAGAACAGGGAGATGCAGATTTGATTTGGTTATATTATCTAAATACTTAATGTTAACAACTGCCATGCAGCGTGTGAGAGCAAGTTTTGCACAGAAAAAGCAAGTCCTTCCCATGTGGATTAATCACTCAAAAGAAGAAAAGTTGATGGCCAGCTGTGATTGTGGGATCAGGGGAGAAGTTGCTCATCTTTAACTTTCTGTTAAAGTCTCTCTACAATATAACATAGTAATTCACCCAGTGATGAAAGATTTCAGAAATTAATAAACTATCTTGAGAACTGGGGGATAAATTCCCTTTATCACATTTCAGTGATGATTTTTTCAAAGGGGATATGATATCTTTCTCTTTAAAACTTTCAGTTGCTTGCGTTGCCATTGTGACATGTGGTTATCATAGAGCACTCTTTCTTTTACAAGAGTACTGAAAAAATGACTGAAGGAAACTGATAAATCCTGTGCATGATTTTAGTTCCAGAGCTGTCCTCCTGCTCTGGGGTAGAAAAGCTTTATAGTAGGTTTCCTTCATGATTCATAATATTGATTTTAGTTTTTAAAATATCTAATACAATAGTTTCAAATTAAACAAAGAACACTCCACCTGATTTTTGAACTATCTTAATATGATGAGCAGCTAGAAATCTCTCTCTTGGCCCATTTATATAAACTCCAAGCTTTACACAACATAGCTTGAACTTTTTCTCCCCTATCACTGCTAGAAAGGCTATCTTATTAACATTACATACATCTACTCATCATTGTGACAGAAAAACAACATGATCATATTTACAGCAAGAGTCACAGCTGTGGGTGTTCCTTACAAAATGAAATTAGTTTTGATTTTGTGTCATGACAATGTTCATTAATAACATGGACTCTAAGAGGGCAAGATCAGACAGAATGATGAATCATTGCAATAATAATAAATGAATATCTTAGCCAGGGTCCACGCACCTCTCTCTTCTATCTGACATATATTAGATGGTCTTCATGTAAGGCTGTTGGAATTTGTCTCTCTGCTCTTCAAGGAGGAAACTCATGGCTTACAAGGATGAAATAATAAATACATATATAAAAGCACCAAAAAAGGCTCAACAGGCCCTGTTGACCACCTGAATAAAAGTGCTATACCAGTGGGTAATATGATAACAACTAAGAAAACCCAACAAAAACTGCACATGGCCCTGAGCATCCCCATTTTTGTTTGAACTCATGCTAGAAATAATCTTATTATCAGAAATCTGCTAGCATGGAGAAAGCCTTTAGCTGAATTTGTGAGACAAGTTGGAAATGCATTATTTTGGAAAAATTATTACAATATTTTCTGAGAAGCTTAAAACTGAAAATAAAATAGCCTAAGTTATAAAGTGTTTGAGGCAATGAGCAGTTTTGCTCTGCATCTGCAAAATGTCTGGTATGTTATTGGGAAAGGGATAAATAATAGAAATTAGTATTATTGCTTAACTTCTCAAGCAAAACTGAACATTTTAAAATCCAGGCAAATCTACTTATTTATATGGAGCTAATAACAAAAAATTATGTGATTTATGAAGAACATAATTTGCTATGTGAACCAGCAATACTGGAAGCACTGAGATAGTATTAATATTAGTATTTATAGAAGCACTGAAGACAAGGGGCTAGAGATGTGCACAAATAAGCTTCAGCTTTGCTGCATATATAAAAAAAATTAGAAGATAAAGTTTAAATAATTACAAGGAGCTCCACTGGTGTCTTGTTGATTTTCTATCTAGATTATAATTGCAGTAAATATCTTTATATTTGGAACCACAACTTTTCTCCCTCCATGTGCCAAGAGTACGAGTACTGCTGGCACACAATGAAGGAAATGTCACAACTTTTCTCACCAAAGGTTCTTTTTCCTATTATTTATCCTTAATTTAATATATATTAGAACTTCACTTTTTTAATGAACAAGTGTATTTAGAGGCTATCTCATTGACATTTTTCTTCTCTTTTTAAAATAAATTTAATAACTTTAATTAAACAGCAATATTTGCTCTTCAGAGCAAACTTTAGACACAAATTGGATTGGTCTAATTCTTATGAAACTGGTTTTAATATGCTTTGGATAAGCAATAAAGTGGGATATTAGGTCACAACTTTCTAGATTTTTCTAGTTAATTAGTTTGCTGCCAAGAATACAGAATATTTACAGGACTACCAGCTAAAAAACAGTTGCCCTCAGCAACCAAAAGTGGGGAAACTCATAAGAGATGGTAGGAAAAGCCATATACACTTATGATCTGATTCACTTTTTAATTCTTACCAAAAGAGCAGCACAGTTCATTAGTTTCCTTTTACATTGGTCAACTCTTTAAACCACCAGGTGACGCAGAACTCTAGTTTGTTTCTCATCTCAGAGGCACATGGAAGGTCTTTAACCCTACATGGTTCTCAAATCTGTGTAAAAGTTAATGGGCCCTACAGGAATGATCTGCTTGATCTTTAGCAAGGATCATGGAAAACCTTTCATTTTAAATCTCCTGTGCAATTGCCATTCCTGACACTAAACATGTAGTAAAGGTGAAGGGTTTTTTTCCTTAAGAGACAGGTGCTACTAAATAGTAGAGTTTGTGAAACATAGGTTCATATTTATTTCATTTCTAGGAATAGAAACAGTTCTTAAATTGTGTAGAGCTTAAAAAAGAAAACTTATAGGTAGGGCTCATCCCTTCAATTTTATGCTGAAAAAGAATAAAATTGCTGAATTTCGTATGCTAAAAGGCTTTGGCACAAGACTGGCACCCCGCACAAAAGACAATCTCCCAAACTTGAAAAGGACTGCAAACATTAAAATGCAGTCAATGCCCAAGCAGCCTTCACTTCTCCTCCTCCACAGGAAGAGATGGCAATATTCCAGTTTCTGAATAGCTAATGTTCTCTTCGTACCGAATAAGACAAAAAGGTTCATGCAAGAGGTCATTGCTGCTGCTCAGTAGGAGTGGATGGAGTAAACAAGAAGGTAGCTGTGCTGAAAGGTGCTGTCCCAGCCTAGTCACCTTATTTCATATATTCTTTTGGCAAATGAATAACCAAACCAAGAAAAAAACCCCCACCAAAACAAAATATCAACCTCCCAAATAACAACAACAAACAACCAAAACCCCCCACAAAACAGTCTTCAAAAAAACAAACAAAGAATGTTTTCTATTGAACGATGGCTAAGGGTACTTTTTTTAAGATAATCTAAAAATATATGGCTAGCTTCTTCTGACAAGCTACATTTCCAATTTCACACATTATGTGGGCTCATGGATCAATGGCTCAGAAATTTCCCTGTTCACTCCAGTCAATTGTGCCCCGCAGCCTTGTTATGCTGTGGCTGGGCAGACACCCAATTCCCGGCTTGCCACCTCCCTGACAGATGTTGTTTCCAGGGATGGTGATAGCTTCTAAAGAAAATGTCAAATTAAAAACACTCAGCAGTGGTCATCTTGCCCAAGAGAATTTTGAAGGAAACAGAAACCGAAGTGATCCCATAGTCAGCCCACAACCAGGAAAGCCCATGAGAGCAGGGAGGACCTTTCCTGCAGCCAGGGTGGGTGAGAGGCATCCTAGAGAGCCTTTGTCCTACAGGGTGCCCCTCAGCAGCAGCTCCTCATCCCTCTTCAGAGCCACGGATCACTCCCCAGTCCAAGGACTGTTTAAAAGGGAGAGAACCTCCAGGCAAAGTTACCACTTCCTTCTTGCTCCAGAGAGCTGTGCCAAGGCAGGAAACCTTGAGCCTGGGGCCCTGAAAGCACACGAGGCCTTCAGGTAAAAGATGAGTACTTATGTTGTGCATGACAGAATCCTGGGAGGCTGAGCCATTCGCTGGTACTTCAGAACCTTATACCACTGTGCTTGTAAATCAATGAAGAATGG
>VYZT01064520.1:0-14302 GCA_013400735.1 Pomatostomus ruficeps
TTCTTTTCATCTCTGCCTAGACCTTTTCTGCAGAGACTTTGCTGTGATTTATCTTTTCAAGCTCCCATAGTAAAGAATTGGCTAGTTTAATGATGAAGGTGAAGTCAGTGAGATTCATTATGTGAGCCCTAAACAGAAAAATGAAAAAGATATTTGGAAACTTTTTTTAGAAAAACTGTTTTACTGAAATAACTGAAAGAGCTTGGGCATTTCAAAGAATTGCTAGGAGATTTTTTTCTGGTATATCAAGGAAATGCTGGGTCTTTGCCCAAAACCATGTATCAAAACAGTGGTGATGAACCAAACGAGACCTTGTGGCATGTTGTTTCCGAGTAAGGACTAACCTGGAGGAGGAAGGAAATGGGGGCTGAATCAGGGGCCTGGCCTCTTCCTGTCAAACAGTACAGACCAGATTGACAAGGAAATGCAGATCGGTGGAGCTTGGGGGTTGGTACATGAGCTATGAGAGCCGTTAATGCTGCATGTTTTGGTGTTCTGTGGGGAGTTTGGGTAGCTTGTCTAACAGTGAACCAGGCTGCAGTTGTTTTTTTGGTTTCCTGACAATTAGTTTGTAGCCTGAAGCTTGTTTTTCTTCTGTAATGTAAAACCACAGATGAAAAATAGTCTTGGTCAGCAAAATTAGTCCCTATCCTGCTAATTCTTGCTCAGCCCAGATAACCTACCTAATCCTTAAGACCTTAACTACCAAAATGTTTTTTTCTGTTGTCCCCTTTGCTCTTAGTTATTTAATTTGAAGCCCTGTATTGATACCACACTACCCAGAAAATTTCATTTCAAGTACAAGGAGCTCAAAATTTAGGGCTCTACTGTAAGAATATAGCATTAGACTTGTGGAAGCCAGATGTCTCTTCTCAGTTCCCACATGCTGGACTCAGGAGGGAGGAAACCTCTTCTGCTGCCAACTCTGCTGGAGTTAATGAAGTTCAAGTCCAGATCTAGCTTGGTACAGAGCATTCTAGCTGTACCAGGGATTTCTGGCAAGGAGAGGAAGACATAATCTCCAGGTCAGGCTGGATTGTTCAAACATCTCAAAACTCTATTGCTACCTTACAGAGACTTTGATAGGATAGATGCCTTCGGTCACTGTTACTGTACTTTATCACCTCAGAGCTTTTCTCAAAGCGGGGGGCTTTCACTGCATTGTGCACTTGTAGCTGAAGGGCTGGACTGGTAGCTAAATATATGAGAGGTTTTATGGCCCTGACTAAAGAAGTCCTGGTTAAATACTGGAAGACACACAAACTACTTTCTACCCTGCAGCTCAGCCTAGCTAGGCTTTCCTGTTTCTGAACATGCATGTTTCTGCATTTTTATCAACGGATGAATGATACTCTTGCTTAATTAGATAGGTGCTAAACTTTCCCTGATTCATGACCTACATCACAGGTGTGTATACACTGGGCTTCAGGTTTCATTGAAAGTCTGGCTGTGGTACTGTGGGATGTGAACCTGGCAGAATCCTTGGGGTTCCTGGCATAAAGTGACATTAGTATGTACTTTGTATAAGAAAATGTTTTAAGTAACAGTCACGAAGAGATGGGTCTAAACCAACAGGCATTCATAGAGCATCCCCCTATAGGTGTAGATCCCTTCAATTTCACAGGCCTTGCTGCTGTTGACGAGAGTTACTTTTATAAAGCTGTGGTCATCTTTGTTCTTAAAAGGAATGACCATTCATTCCTGTGGTGCCAATCAGTTTTCTTTTGCTTGTGTAAATCACTGAGGCTGCATGTTTAAACATTTCAAAGTGAAATAACACCATTTTTTCCCAAGCCCAGAATTAAATGGATAAGAAAAATTTATCCCATTATTTTTTTTAATCAGGAAATACTAAAGGATTTTGTGTTTTATCCCTCATATTACTCTGACTCTGAGATATTTCAGAAGCTGGTATAGATTGGTGTTATGTTAAAGCTGAGTGAGTCTTTCTGGAAGCTCTCTACATGCAGAGAAATTGTTGAATTAGATCTTAAAATGAAGTAAATTAGAGTAGTATCATTCAGCTCTTCCCTGGTTGTAGCTTGTCCTTGTTTTGTTAGCTAACTTCCTGCAAAAAGAAACTGTTCTCAGCATGCTGCTGTATTGGACGTTGTATAGGGCTCTTGCAGCATCATGTGATTGGAGGAAAATGCTCCTGTTTTACGCATCTACAAAACTGAGATGGTACTCACCTAAATGAAATTAAAGTGACAGTCATGTTCAGAAGATGCTGGTCTTCCAGCATAACTTGAAGTAATGGGATTTTATCAGAAAAAATGATGTTATTGGTGTGTGGAGATAACTTTAGGTGTTACACTGATTCTTTTCAGATGTAGTTAGAACTTAATTACTGTTTAACCTCTGTGGTATTTTTAACTTTAAAATTATTTTGATCAACAGTGGAGAAAGGAAAGCAATGGTGCTTTCACTCTTGTGTGTGCATACACGTTGGAAAACCCACACACAGAATGGGTATGCACTGGGAGGACAAAGGGACCTCAATACTCCTTTTGAGTGCTTTATTTAAAACAGAAATAATGATACTGTAGAAGGAATAATTATTACTGTATGTCTACTGTAATAGTAATAATGGCTACTGTAAAAGTTGAAACAACTCTGGCATGTTTACTGCACATGACAGCCAGAAGGCTTTCAGAGTAATCTTGATTTCTGTTCTAGACTGTCTTTGGGAAACTTGCCTTCATGAGCACTGAGACCACATGTAAGTGGATGGTCTAACACAAGTACCCATGGACCTCAGAACTCAGCTGAAGGGGCACGGCATATAAAGTTACTGCTTTACCTTGATAAGAGAAGCCCAAATAAATTAGCAGAAATGGGGTCCAGATACTAACAAAGGCAAAAGTTAGGACTTTTGCATTGGTTTTGTAGCTTTCAAAGTGAGAAGTCTATTGCAGTATTTTGAATGTAAGCTGCTTCTTGAATGAAGCAGCTACTTCTCAGTTCCCTGACAAGAGGAAATACAGTATTTGCAGGACTGTTAAAGTTTTGAGGGTTTCTTGTTTTGAAGTCAGCTTCTAACAGTTGTTGTAACATATTTGCAAGATGATCAGACTGTAATTGCTATTTACAGAGGGGAACAGTGTAATTGTCTTTCTGAGGGCAGGGTTAGATGTTGAGACTTTCAGAGAGAAGGTGTGACAATGTAAGCAAGATTTTCTGTTGAAGATGACTCTGGACTCAAAGATTAGGAAATGAAGAGTTTTACAGTAAGTTGTCTACTATCTTCAAGTATTAGCATTTACTATTTTCATTCTGGATTCTATTTCTTACTAATATTTTCTTTGGATTGAAGATTGGAAACTAGATGTTAAAACTCTGAGTGGTTTGTCTGGGATGTATGAGTGTCAGGCCAAGAGGGAGCAGTGGAATTGTTAACAGGAGACAATAAAGGAAGGTTAAGAAAGTGCACTCAGTCAGTTTATCAGACACATTTTTTTCTTAACTCAGACTTTTGTTTAATTCAGCCCTGGACAGATGAACTGGGCTGAGAAGTAGTTGAGAAATCACGATCTGGCCATAAGGAGAAATACAATTAATTTTTGCATAAAGTGCATAAATTGTTGCGTGAGACTAAATTTTAATCCCTGTGACATGTCCTATTCTGCTGAGTGGCTTGGATTTCTGAAAAGAAGCTAAAGGGGAAAGAATCTAGTTCCTAACATTTAAAGCAGACTAATTTGTCTGCTGTGCTATGCACAGTCCTTGTAATTAAGAAGTTCAAGGCAAATTACAAGTGGCTGCAGAATGTCTTTCTCTATTTTTGTAAGGCATTTAAAGTCTGGGTGAAACATCTGTTTCCTCCTCCCCACAGCTCATTTCAGAGATTAATATGATTCTAGTGAAATCTCACTGTGACATGTGCTGCTATTCAATGAAGATGTTTCAAACACCTACACAAACCTAATTGCAGCTTCTGCCACTTACTGCCTCTATTGAAAAAAAAAAAAGAAAATAAAAGGAAATTCAAAGTTTTGTGAGCTAAAATGGGAATTGCCAGTCTGAGTTACACCTACAATAAGAAGCTGTGGCAGAAAGCACTTAAAAACATAGAATTATTTGGTATTGCTCATGCCACATGCGCTGAGAGATCACTGCCTCTGCAAATATGACTGTGCTTTTGCCATTAACTTCTGTCCTCAACATGAGGAGTGCAGAAACTGTGGAGCTCAGAGGGGAGATATACATACAGAGACACTTTGGTTTGAGTCCCTTTCTCCTGCACAAATTCTCTGTGTTTTTTGAGAGTCAAAAATTCAAACTTGAAATACGTTGTCATTTCTGTGCAGAGATTTCCTGTATCTCTACAGTCCAATAAAAATTCAGATGTTGGTGAGAAACAGTGATGGGCGCATACCATCCAAAATTTCAAAACAACCAACTTCCTTGTTTTTTCCACTCCCTGTGATTGGGTGCAGCACCCTCAACTGTACAGAAATGTTTACAGAGTGCTTAGAGTGATGGCAGAATCTGTTTCTGTGTTTAGATCATTTTTTGGGCCCTGGGTCCTTGAAACCAAGTGGAAAGCACCTCTGTGAGCTGGGCTGACCTCTGGCTGGGCTAACAGGTTGAACTGAGGTTGAAGATGTTTTTGCAAATGAAGGCTTCTTTAGAATTAATGTCCTTTTCCTCAGCCATCAGACTAATCACAGCATATTTGTCACAGCTTCTCTTTGCAAAGAGACTAATACTACTTGATGCAGCTGACTGCTATGAAATACAGAGGCGTTTTTGTCAGTTCCTGGAAAAAAACCTGACATTTCAGTTTGTCTTCTCTTCATCTCGGCGTGAAACCGTGTTGGTCTGGTGAAATCAACAGAATGGTTGTTAGGAGGAGTTACCATCCCTGGCTTTCTGGTCCTTGCCTGTGCAGCTGAGATGCCTTAGCTGTGACCACCTTCAGTGTTGATTTAAAGTAATCTGCTTTTTTTGGCACTGACCTGGATTGGAACTGCTTTCACAAGCATGCCCATGAGATAGTAGTACAGTAACAGCTGTATATTTAAATGTCAGTCACTGTAGGGCAATGCCACTGAAGCTACCAATACAATTTAATAAGAGAGATCCAGAGGGCAAGCAATGAAAGCTTCTTGTTAGGATGCCTCCAGTCATGATAGTAAGATTCCTGTGACGAAGGTTAAAGTCCCCATAGTCTCAATTCCTTACTATGAAAATGGTGTTTCAAAAGACAAAGTATCTCTGTTAATTTACTGTCCTGAAGTGTTTATAAAGATGCATCTTTGATGGGGGAGATTTCAAACCAGAAAACTACATAGAACAGAAATAGTACCCTGAAGAGAGACATACTATGTTTTAGTGAAGATAGCTATCTATATACACATATATTCTAAGGTCAACATTTGAAGAGCTCTTTGCCCAAAACTCAGGTCTGTTGCTGCTTATAGAAATGAAATAGTGTGTTTATCTAAGCCATTGAGATGTAATTTCAGTTTATACCATGTTAGCACAACTAATCCTTTCACTGATGTTCAGCTTCTGCCAATTCAGTCAATGGACTAATTGTGTGAAGGGAAGCATACAAGCACAGCAGTGTTTTATGTACTACATCTCACCACTTCCTGACCCTGTCTCCCTGCACACTACCTTCTTGCAGTCTTCTAGCCAGATCTGTTGTACAGTTAGAAACGCCCAGATTAATTTTCCCTGCTTTGACAAGCTCCTTTACATTGCAGGAGGCCAACTTTTTTAGTGCATCCATAAGAAGCATCTCCACTACAGCCTTTCACCACACGAGAGACAGACCGAAGATGCAGGCAGCTGACAAATGTGAAAGCAATGTAGAGGTGTTCTGAGGCTGACAGCACTTTTCATAGTATATGCATTTTCTGGGAAGGGCATAGGAAGGGAGAGAAACAGGTAATGATTTTGGCAAGCTGAGAAGAAGCTGTAGCAGACCAAGATGTTCCAAAGAGAAGACCACATCAAAAAGGTAGGAGTGTCAACTTCATCCTGTCTTTTTCTCCTGCTGCTTGAATATTTTCTTGAAAATCAGCAATTCTTCCTTTGAAAATGCTGACATTTTCTGGAGAATCGTGTAAATGCTATACAAGTCAATTAGCATTACTTTGAAAAAAATACAGTACTATTTTTATGGCTCATTCTAGCCCCCTCAATTCCTGCTCAAAGTTGGGTTTTTTTCCCAGAAGATCTACAAACTGATAAAATAAAAATAACAGTCCAAACATCAGAAATATCTCTGCATAACTGCTGCATATGGAGTAATATTCAATCAAGAGAGAGGGAGGAAAGCCACAGAGCAGTTTATAAAAAGTCCTATATTAAGACTTTGACTCAAGACTAGAAAATACTGAAAATAACTCTGAAAGTGTTATTTTTAGTCAAACTGTTTTTACTTAAGGATGTGCCAGCAAGGATGTATGCCTAAAAGGACGGTGACTCTCTTTTGTCAAGATGTCATGATGTCATGTATGCATCCAAGGGGAGAGCATCAAGGAGTTAATTTGATTGTGTTTTTGTCTAACAATGCAGCATCACTGTGTAATATAGGATGTTACTCAGCCTTGCCCTAAGTGTACAGTCAGCTGAGTAAATGATTAAGTTCCTTGCACGAGCATGGGTTTGGGAAACACCCAAGGGATTTTGAAAATCCCTCTGGTAATGTTCTCAGCACAGTTGTTTCAATGTAGCTTATAGATAGATCCATATTCAATTTCAATCATCTAATTTTTTTTCCCTTTTCTATATATACCTGAAGAAGTTTTATTAAAAATGATAATGTTCCCAGTTCCACCTTCTCTGTGGTCTACAGTCCTGGGCAGACTGGAAAACACAGTAGTACAGTGCATTTTTACATGGCTTTTCATAATGTTATGAGAAACAGAAGAGAGTGTTAAAATAGTGTGCAATGATGACAGCTTTCAAAATTGCAATAAGGCTTCTGCTGATTTTGAGTAATATTGGTCTGAGTTTTCCTGGAAAATGTCCTCTTCCTCATTATTTGTTTTTTATGGGAGCATCTGGTAGGATTCGTCAAACAATGATAGTTGCAGTAAGTGGCCTTGATAACAGTTTTTAGTTTTCTGGTTATCAAATTTCTGCTCCAGGTCAGGCTTCATATGTTCAAATGGACCATATTTGTCACCTGGTGTTTTGGAAAAAACACGCCTGGAAGCTGATAGATATGTGGTAGCTGTGGGACTGAGTGCCTTCCTTTTGAAACCTGAGTGAGCACTCCAAGATTTGAGAACACTTAAAGGACCATCATTGCTTGGATGAACTGAGCACCTTAGCATCTGTCCACTAGACACTTCCTAGTAATTCTGAATCGTAGCAGTCTTTGAGGCCCTGGACTAGGTTTTCATTGGCAATCGGTTGAGTCATGTTATCAAAAATTAAAGGGATGCATTTGGGATTTTCTGCATAAGGATCTTGGCATCTTCTGGGTCTTAGCCCAAGCACTTCAAGCTTTGAGATCTGCTAGAGCAGCTGAGAAACAAGGTAAATTCTTAGAACACTCTATATGATCTGGACTGAATGACCAAATTCTAACTTGCCTGTTTTTGTCATTTATCTTTCAGGTCCTTGGGCTCCATCTGCAACCATCTGATCACATTGCAGCAACACAGATGTTGCTCTGAGGATCAGGAGGTGTCCTGTCTACTTCACAGCTCATTTTTTGGTCCTGCTGGGTACACACCAGAGAGAGATCCATGTAGAGGCAGAGCACACATTTCAAGAGAGCTGACAAACCAGTTCCTGCATATACATGCATCTGTGTAAGAGCAGTCCAGGACCAGAGGCCTCTGTGGCACTGCATGGATATAAGAACTGTTGTATGTGTGAGGTTAGACTCTGCTTTTTCAGATATGATGCTCCGACGAGGATTTATTCTATTTCTTCCTCGACTTGTAGGCCTTCTGGTGGTGGCCTGTTGCTCAATGTCTATTGTTTATATGTTGGCTTGCACACCCAAGGGTGACAACCAGCAGCTTGCCTTGCCCAGGGTGCACAGTCCGACTGTGAAGGAGGGATATGAAGCCATTCTGCAAGAGCAAGAAGAGCAACACCGCAATTACATCATCAGCTTGAAGAAACAAATTGCCCAGCTGAAGGCTGAGCTCCAGGGCAGGACTGAGCAGCTTAAGAATATGCAGAATCAGTACCAAGGCTCCTTGGACATTTGGCCTGACCACAGTAAGCCGGAGAAGGCCCAGGCCAACCTGCTGGCTTTCCTCCATTCCCAAGTAGACAAAGCAGAGGTGCACAGTGGTGTTAAGCTGTCCACAGAGTATGCGGCAGTGCCCTTTGACAGCTTCACCCTCCAAAAGGTGTACCAGCTGGAGACAGGGCTGACACGGCACCCAGAGGAGAAACCTGTAAGGAAGGACAAGCGAGATGAGTTGATAGAGGTGATCGAGTTAGCAGTGGGGAACTTGAACAAGCCAGATGGGGTCAGCAGAGCAAAACCCCGTGTATACACAGCCTCTGACTTCGTTGAAGGTTCGTATGCAGAGAGCAGGTTAGAAGGTCTGCACGGTGCTGGGGCGGAGTTCTGGTGTGACTGAGTTGCTGAGGGAGATGGGAGCTGTGTCAGAGCACAGATGTCTGGGATGGTGTTAGTGCTGTGACCTAGCTGTGCTGTGACCTAGCCATTCTGTCTCAGGCACAACTGCAAAATGGCAGCTTTCTTGGGGAACAGGACTTTGTGGCAACGAAGCCTGCCAGTCTCCTGTAGTGACAACCATGTGCGCTCACAGCTCTCTAGTCATGCGCTTGCCTCAGAACTGACTAAGCAAGGCGTGACTGACCAGGCTGCAATCCCAGATCTATTTCCAGTGTTAACATTGACAACTGGAGTTCAAATCCATGCTGCCATTCTCCTCCTTTCTGTTTGTTGTTAAGTTTATCTTTTCAAAATATGTTTCTACAGTTTATTACAGGTGCTGAACAAGCGTGTATGACTGTTTGGCACCAGCTCTTCCATGCGAGAGGGTGAGGAGATAGGAGATGTTCCCTGCCACACATTGCTTAATATCCATTTAGCTGTGAGCCTGCCTTTACGCACAAACAAGAGTCTTTGACTGGGTACAAGCGCTGTGCTTGTAGAACAAGTGCAGAAAGGTATGGGGAAGAGATGCACACTAGTGCTGGCTCTGTGGGGGTTCTTCATGCACTAATGATCTTGCTGGCTTTCACATACCATGGTGAAATACTCCAGAGGGAGGGAGTCCTTCACATGACTTGGAGCTCAAGAAACTGGAGCCCTGCGTGCAGCTCAGTCTGAGTTCAAGAAACCTTCCTTGTGTCCTCCCCTGCCGGCAGGTCATTGCTTCTGTAGGTGCAAAGAAATAAATTCTCATTCTCATTCATTAGCACAGACTGATTTGTTTGCAAATATAGGGATTCATGTATTGGGGCTAGAAACAAAGAGACTTGGCAGAAAACTTCCCTGCCAAATTCCTTTGGAGGTCTCCATCAACTCTTGTCACTCTCTTTGCCCCCATCTTTCATTCTCCCAAGAATAGCAAAAACTGCCGATCAAAAGACAAATCCATTGCTCTGTGTAGCTTCAGTATGTGCAGGGAGGACTGAGTTTTCTCCTCCAGTTCTGCATTTCAAGTATATTTTGGACTCTGAACTTGTTTTGGAAACAGTGCTCTGCAGGTGCCACTGCCTACACAACAACTCAGTAATAAGCTGGATTCTGTGTCAGCTTCTGGCAACTTAGTATAAGTCCAGCAACACAGCAACTATGAGTGCATTTACCCAGCCACCAAGCCGGCTGTTTTCATTTTCTGGAGCTGCCATGGGCAGCTGGAGATTTCTGGGAGATGTGGCCCAGATCTGCACTGAAAGTAATACCACTTAACCCTCTAAGTGTTTTCCAGCTGCTTTAGCAATAGCAGCACACAAAAGCTGTGTGCCTCTCTTAGGTTAAATGTGGGGCTACTACCCTCATCTTAAGGTGGATCAGGTGGAGACGTGCTTAAATGAAAATCAGGTAATCAGGGTCAGGGACAGGATTCAAAATCTGAACTTCTGCTGTCAGTATGTGGAATTTGTGTCCTTGTTTCTGCTCTATTCAGCAATGCCTGTAACACCAGCTTTACTCAAAGGTGTTGCTGATCCTGAGTTATGTAGAATATAGAGCTGTGCATGTTAATCTTGTTTTCTTGGGCCTCCTGTGTGGATTTTTCTCTTCTTGAGGATCACATCTGGTACCTGCTATGACTTTTCCAGTAATAGTTCATTGCTAGCATATGCCAAGAGGCAGGGTGGTGGTGTGTGGCAATAAACTCAGTTGGGGTCTGTAGCTCTTCCTTTTTTACATTTTGTGCATTTATTCTTGTCTTTGCGGAGGGAAAATGTTTCTTCAAACATTGCTGGCATTTAAGGAGGAGTGTTTTGTTTCTGTGGCTGGGATATCTTAAAATTAGTGTTGCATCCTCTGCAGTTTCTAGACAGAACAACTTGTGCGTGGGAATTAGACTATGACCCTAGTACCTTAGATGTGAGTTAAACTCCTTCTCAGCAGATCTGCTGTTACATGAAATTTGGATAGGATTCTCAGGTCTCCTTCCAGAGTAATAGCTGTCACGTAGTGGAATTTTCCATTTCCTGCTCCCCCCTTAATCAAAACCAAGAGAGCCACACCTTCTCCCTGGAGTTTGAGATGTATCCATCTGGCTGCTGCTCTGCTTAGTTTCTCTCTTGACAGAGGCACTTGGGCTGCTCAGTTGCCATAATGCTCGCCCTCTCCCCCTTATTCCTGCTCACTAGCTTTCTGCCAAGAGGAGTCAGTAAGAAACAGCATGGAAAAAAATCAGAAATTTCTGTGTATTATAAGCAGGCAAAGGACTGCTCTATTTCCAGTAGAAAGCCAGTTGCTCAGAAATCAGGACAACAGGTCTGGTCATTAATTTATGTAAATAGCAGCAGAGCCAAATAGATCTGGGAGTTGTTCATTTTCTCAGACATGGAGACAATAATTCAGAGGCTCTGAAAAACTTGAGTGGTGTGTTCCATAAGTGAATGGAATCACTGCCTGGTGATGTTCTTTCCTAATATGAACAGTTCCAGAAAATCCCTGGATTGCTTAAAAAATGACCTGCCATAACACCTTCAAATATGCTGGATCATAAGTTTTCCTACTTGAAATCTGTGGCTGTCTAGTCACTGCAATTTTAATCGAGGTCTCAGAGGCAAATGGAAAGGAGTAGCTTTGCTTTCTCAAATGGGCAGCTACTGGTGGTGGGCTGTTTGAGGGAGTTCTGCCGTGAAAGCTTATTGAGAGAAAGGAATGACACTTTTCATCAAAGGATAAGATGCTCTATTTTACTGCATGTGAAGAGGGTAACTCATTGTAATACTGAGTTAAAATGGGGACAATGAGTGCTGGTAAATCCCCATAGTGGCTCCTGCATCATCTAACAGAAGGGAACCAATGAGCCTGAGTCCAGGGAGTGATTCCAGTGACAGTGGGAGACTTGAAACCTGTAGTCTGTGCAAGTGAGGCTAAAATTGTCATCCACTCAACAGCATTTTGTTAAGAATGTATGGCTGTTTGCAAGTTACGTGTTTCATGTAGATTTGTGTAGGTAACATTTGTTTGCCTGCCCTGCTGAATAGACATCAAGTATTTTCCATTTCTTTAGAGAGCCCTGGGAATTGCTGCTTTGAAGACTGAAGATTTATTGCTCTTGAGTCTTCAGCCCAGGCCTTTCTTGCTTCCCACTTGGGTTTTTTTTTTTTTTTTTTCATTTTAGGACCATTCTATCTGCTGACACAGAGCTCCTGTTTACTTTTTTACATTGGGTTTCCAAAGGCTTTGACTTTTCTCCCTCCTTCTGAAAGGAATGGTGCATATTCTGAAACATATCTGCTATAATGGAAGCAATAGATGATCAATTAACCTTCTGTTATCCATATTGAATATCTAGCCTTTCCAAGGCTTTCATTTCAGGAACAATTTTTTAAGGAAAAAGATTTTTTGTTTACTATTTTGAGACTACTTTTTTCCTCTCCTCGTAGTTCATATCTTGGAATTGAGGCTGTTTGACACATCTTCCTGAATCACGTTAAAAGTCCTGGTGGCACAAATGAAGTAGAGCCTCCGGAAACGGAAAAAATTTGTAAAAAGGCAGGATGTTCTGCTGGGTGAGTTGCCAGCGTAACTCAAGGCATTCAGACCCATTTCCAAGGCTCACTGCCTGCCCTTGGACAAATCACTTTGTTCTCTGCTTCTAAAAAGAAGATACTTTAAAAAGGAATGAAGATGTTTAAAAATGTAAAACAAATAGTGTAAATATGCATCAAGAATAGCCATATTTAATTAGAGGCATTAAACTTGCATACAGTTGTCTTCATTAGGAGAACATTAGGATTGTAAATTCTTGGATTACCATTTTGGACAAGGGAACCTTGCCTTCACCGAAGATACTTGTCTTCAGCTGTAGTAGAAGTACCGAACAAGAACAAAACTACAGATTTAGAAGCAGCCTCTGTGTGTATAACCCTAGGAGGGACCCCATTCAGGTCAAAACTTGCATTCTTCTTTAAGGTACTTCTTATTTGGCAAGGCTTTCTTTATTTTGTATTACGTATCTCCAGGGAAGTCATATTTGTGGGGTCATTGTTTCTTGCTTTGTGTAGGTAGAAGAGAATGTAAAAGCAAAGACTTAGAGATGTTGTATGGTCAATACTATTAAATTTGTTAATTTAGTTTAGATTTTTGTTATTATGAAAAATGTTGGTTCACTATGTCAAATATGTGAAACAGTCCTATCAATTTCTCTCTAAAGAAAATGCGAATGAGATTTAATTTAGAGTTTTGTTTCAAAGAATGTCAAAAGGTTGCCTTAACCTTTCAAACACAAACTTCCTTTACCTTTTCCTTGGTAAAACCTGTGTTCAAAAACTGCCTGAGCAAATGAATGCACACAACAATGCACTCGGATCATCAGCAGGCTTTCTGTAAGAATAAATTTGTGAGCAGAATTCTAAGGCCCAGATTTCTATTCTCTGGCCACCAGGAGGCAGAAATGAAGGGACTATTAGGTCATTATTCAGATACTCTCCCGTTCATTAACAGATGTAGTTCATGGTCTGCAACTTGGTCAGTCTCTGAAGAAAGCTAGAGGGAGTCAAGGGCACAACTTTGAAAGATTAGCAGTAAAAGGATGATGGAGCTGCTATCTCCCTAGATTCATTTGCAATGCTAGAAGGAGGATTGGAACATTTGTTGAATCAGCTAATATTAAAAATAAAACATGAAGTGAATAACAGATCAGTAAATCTGCATATATTATTAACCAGCTGAAGTGTTCATTAAGAATAAAACACTTAGGGAATGATAGTGAAGATAAGACAGTCCACAGAACTCTCTCCAGATAAAATCACACCTCATTAGTCTTTTGATTACATCAATGTAAAAACTGCAATACAAGATGAAGAGCTTATGTCACATTGCTCATTGACGAAAGCTTTGACCCAGGCCTTCACAAGAAATACAGACAGAACTGTCAGTCTATGGGTCAGATGCCCAGCAATATTACACATCAGGGAATAACCAAGATTTAAAAAAAAAAAGCAAGCCTTATTTTGGTCTTGCTTTTCATAACCAGAATACACTATTCTTCCTAGCCAGAAGGGGAGGGGGGAAAAAAAGAAAATAAAAACAAATCAAGAGGAGGAGTTTTTTTCCAGACATCTGTGCTTGTCTCTAACTTTTGCAAGAGATGGATGGCATTGCAATTATACTCTTGTACTGATTAAGTTGTTAAGATGTTTACGGTGGCTTAATGAGTAGTTGGAATTAGCATTAATTTATCTTTCTTAAACCTGATGGATCTGCCAGTGAAAAAGCTTGATTTCAGTATACACTGTAGGCACTGAAGTATCATTTAGAGTGGGTAAAATCTATAGCCTTTTTGCCAACTAGATCTCATTTAAGATATTGTGGTATTTCAGTGGGGCATGATCAAAGCTTTTAGAGTTCATGCAGGCCCTCAGCATGAACCAGACCAATTTCACCCATCAAGTATGTGAAAAGTTCTTTCTATACAGGAAATAAATACATGCTTGTATGAATTAAGTATCCTGGTCTAGCCTCTGACAAACTGTACTGTCATCTTTGCAGATTATTACTTGACCAGGAGTGGCATTCACAAAGAAAATAGCAGTCTCTTGAGAGTTGAGTAATAGGAGAGTTTTGTCCTGACTGGCAGTGGGTGAAGTTGATGGCTGCTGGGTTCTGGTTGCATTGTTTTATTAGGGGACTGTCCTGGTTTGACCCTGGCTA
>VYZT01064544.1:0-10333 GCA_013400735.1 Pomatostomus ruficeps
AAGAGAAAAATGTATATCTAAAATTTAAACTTTTCAAATGGAGCAAAATATCTGCATGCTACCTGAATTCAGATTAATCCCTTTCTATTAAAACCTCAAGCTTAGACATTTACAGAATCAAACCAGGTGAGTTGGCCCTGCATTTCCAGCAGAAGGATTGTCACAATTGTCTGACTCCCAAAAAACTGTGATTGCACACCACCTCATCTAAGCTGGGACTAGGGGAACAAGTCTCACCGAAGGGCTGTGACTATATCAATCATAGGCCTGGCTGGTGGCAGGATACAAAGGCTGGTGACACTGACCCACTCCAGGTGCCTCACTGGCACATCTCTGCTTCGGTAACTCTTTGGGTTACACAGCCGATATGAGAGGATTTATGCCCTTCACGGACATCCCAGTCCTCTACATCTTTTCAAGGAATCATTCGCTCATGCCAGTGGAAGTTTTCTAAGACCCTCAAAGTCTTTCTGACGTGCACTGTTGCTGTAAATTGGGGCAAAATGGCTTTAAAGTCTGAAGCTCACTTACAGCAGTGTGTTGAGTACCGATGCAAATGGCGTAACTCCAATGCCTCCAGCCACGCAGAGGCTGACCTCGTAGTTCAGGGATTCCTCAAAGGGACTTCCAAAAGGTCCATCCACATACAGCCTGCATAAAGAGCAAAAGGCACACTTTTAGAGGAAGCTGTTAAGATCAGAGAAAGGGAAAGAAAAACAAGCTGGAATTAAAGCCCTACAAAGAATCTGTTTTAAATTTTTATTAGGCCTGGGATGCAGAATGTGAAAATCTTTTTTCCTAGAAAGCTTTATGCGGACAGAAATGAATGTACAGGTGGTAAAAAAAAACTGTTATCCAAAATCTCTTAACACATTCCATGATTAGACAAGCTATTTTTTAATTGAACAAGTGAAGGTGACTAGATTATGGCTTCCTATTTTGTCTGGTGTTAGAGGACAAAGAAAGGGCTGCACTAGGAACAACAATGACTTGGTGGGTCATACGTAGGAAAGAAAAGAATTTGGCTAGGCCTCCTCTACGAGGTTCATCTTATACAGGTTCTCTGAAGAGGGAGAAAAATTGCTGAGTTGTTCCCCTTTGACTCATACCTCTCAATACTATAACCATTTTGACCACTTGATTTTAAGATTATGTGGGAGATTGTGTCACATTTCCAACCCATTTTTAATACTTCAGATACTATTGGATAGTATGTTGACTAAAATTTGAAAATTAACTTTAGGCATTTTCAAAAGTTTGACCTTTTACAAGATCTTTCCTACACTGCTGACAATCAGAGCAAGGTCACCCATAGACAGCTCAAAATTTATGGGCTGTAAAATTTCATACACTCTATTCTACCTACGGAAACCCAACTGCAAATCTTACCTCAGTAACAGATTTCATCTTTAGAAACTGCTATGAAGAGAACTTGACCAAGACATTTCCTCAAGGCCTATTCTGTGTATGAGTGACTCACTGGATCAGCACGCTTTAGGTAACTGGTGAATACAGTGGAGCATGGTGGGACCAGCCCTGTGTTCAGCAGCTCAGGGAACGGCTCCTTCTTCTATGGTGTCTTAATTGAACACAGACAACCAATTTTCTGATGGATCTGGAGGCTGATCCTTAACTATGTCCGGTCTTATAAACTCCCTTCTTGGTGTCCCACCTGGAGAGAAAGGGATTCTACAAACGTTCTCTTGGAGAATCTCAAAGCTTTGCAATGTCAGGTGTATTAGTTCCAGCACGATGAGAATATTAGAAAAACAAATTCACTCCTTACTTAGGACAGATAAATTCTTTTACGCAATGGGGCCAAGAAAAACTTAACTGGCCATGTGCATGCAATATAAACAGAACTTTAAGTATCTGCTCATTAAATGTTTCCTCTTACATAACACTTTATACCACATTTACTTAACAAGGGTTTATTTTCCACTAATGAAATTATACCACTGCTTGTGCAGAGTGCAGCAGCAGCTGCTTTAAGAGATCTAGAAGTTGCACTGCCATCTGACTGAGGAGGTAAAGGAGAATCTCTTATTTAAATAAGCAACAGGGGAAACGTTGAGAAGCAGGTTGTAACACTGAAATAAATCTGGTCCAAGGGATATTCTGAAGAGAGTCCACAAATGTTATGGGTCTCAGATGTATATGTAATGGATGTAACAGAGATCTAATTTTGGGATAACAGAGTATGTCAAAAAGAAAAAAACCCAACAAAACAACTGGATAACAAAGACCAGCAACCCTGTCATTCCTAGCATACCTCTCATACAAGTTACCCTACTCAGCCCCCACGTAGCTGGTGAAATCTAGAGAATTGCTTCTAAAGGTATGAAGGTTAAAAACACAGGCCTGAGGGAAATTGATTACATTTTGGACAAGCAGCACTAACTTTCCTTTGGTTACACAAACTTAAAGCCAACATTTTGATTGAAACACACAAGCAAATGAAACAAAAACAAACAAAGCAGATTTTTCCAGAAATTACCACAGTGGATGTGACAACAGATATATACTGTAGGGGTGCCACTTAACATAACTGCACTACTTGAACTGCATACTTGAAGTATGTATGTCTGAGCTCAGAAGGGATTAAGCAATTCCTGGAAAGTCTGAGTGCCTCTGAATAACACTGACATGATCAGGAGCGGAAAAATGCAAAACTAGATCTGGCCACCAGAAACCAGTCAAGCACACTGCATGCCAGAAATTCAAGAAACAACCTGCAATTAAATATGCATTTTGGTCAGAATGCTCCAGTTTGTGGTCCATTAGCCCCATCTGGCCTGCAAAATATTTCTATTTGCCCACTGTGTCTTCCTCTGAGGGAATGAGGAGCAGTTGCTTGGACAGCAGATGCAGTCAGAGAAGCCAAGAGCCTCCTGCTGTGTCTGCATGTGGTCCAGCCCAGAGCAGCCAGAAGTCACTGCTTCCCAGTGTGAAAAAGAGAAACAGGGGAAAACCTGGAGAAATATTGCTACTGCGTTAACCAACTCCACCAGACTGCCTGAAAAGACTGATTCCAAGGATAACATGATCTCCCTAGAAAATTTTGTTGGAGGTCATAAACATGCACTATTTAATTCCATTTTACTATGGGGATAATTTATAACTGAGACAAATGTGGCCCCGATGCCTTAATGGCAGTGGTCATTTATCCTTTTCTTATTCAAGTCAGTGGAAGCAAGAAAGTTCCTGATGCTGTATCAAATGGCGCAGGGTTGAACAGAGCAGCGATTCAGTCATAGACTTCTGCAAAGATTATGCAATTTTTGTTTCCTGTCAACATTTGGTAGGACATTTCCTCCTTTCATTTGGTAAGACTGAAAATTTTAGCATAAAAGCAGTTCATTATTGGAAATGAAATATCACAGCACTCAATAAAAAGCCAAGGGGGGTAAGACAACTTTTTGTTTCTTGAGCTGTGGCCCAGATATATCACACTACTATGCTATGCTCTCCTATCCCCCCAGCTTTCATTTAATTAACATGAAGGAAGGGAATGGAATATTACTAAAAGTTTAGAAATTGCCCCTTCAGGCAAACTTATTCAAATAACGAGTTGTTCTTTTCACATGTATTCAGTTCCAGTTTTAGGAGTGCTCTTGCTTATTATTCTGGCATAATTTCTTAACTCAGAAAGAGAAAAAAAAAAAAAGCTCTTCAAAATAGAATACATCACAAAAAAACAGCAGAGCACATTATTAAAAAGCATTTTATAGATATTTTCTGTTTAAAGCACACTCCCACTCTACAGTGCGGTGGTACCAAAATAGCCCAACAAGCACTAAACCAGCTCACTGCAGTGCTGGGCAATGCCACTGCGCTAACTGTCCCTGGCTGTCCCTAAACCAAGGGACACTGTCTCAGGGACACAGGCAGCTGTACTGCTTTGAGATCCAAGTCATTATCTTCCATAAGGAACTGCACAGTGATGTGTGGAGACACCTGCTCACACCTCTTGGACTTGGCACTCAGGGCCATGCTTTACTTCAGGGTGTAGGAGCCCCTAGAAAAGTTTAATGCTTTCATATTGTACTTCACTACCCAACAGTAAATTATGGTATCACTTTTTTTTTCCTAGGCTCTCTGGGAGCTACTGTAAGCCATTATCTGAGATATTAGTGGAGTAACAGCTGGATAGGGGAGTTAATTCAAGAGCTTGTGGGAAATTTTAATTAAAGTAGTATCATCATCTGCAGGCTGAACAAAATGCAGGATACAAAGTACTGCATAGAACACAAAAAGTGAAATCCTAGTCTAACTGAAGTTTGTGGCAAAGCTCTTACTAGTGTCAGCAGGTGAGAGGATTTAAACCAGCAGTGTAAGATTTTATATCCTTGGTACTCAGTGCTTACTAAGATCCATGTGTAGGTATCTTTGTGTGACCACACTAAGTTCCGGATACAGTCATGAGACACAGTCAATAAAGCTAATGGAGCTGAATCCCTCCTTTGATTCCTTACAGAAACATCACTGACATTCTGCAAAATCATAATAAAATCAACCAAACAACCTTTCCCCCATGTTTGTTCTTTTCTTTTACTTTTCCTACCAGAAGTACAGCTCAGTACTGGTGGATTCAGCTTGAGAACTCCAAGGAACTGACTGTCAAATGGCTGAAGCAGTTTCCCTATGTTCTTCTGCTGCACCAGAAACATGCAATCACTTCTCTCTGATAACCCAGAATATCAGCTTCCACCCCCAGGTGACAAATATTCAAACAAGTGCCTCCGTGTTCCTCCCACATTTCCCTTCATGCCTGGGAGGGAATCTCGGTAAACATCTGCAGAGCTATTTCATTATCTCCCTTCAAATTGCTTCTTAAGACTCCTCTTTCCTCTGATACAGAAAAAACCAGGCTCCTGATGTGCTCACTGTAGCTCAGTCATATTCTGGATTAGTACTGTCTCTCTGTTTCCCCAAATTTTGCCGTCTGATTGTATCCATCTGTTGTCCGCTGTTTCTCCAGTTTAAGTTGGTTTGTGTCTCTGCTGTGTGGCTCTGTCTATCAGAATGACTTCCTGATGCATGACTCTTTCTTCAGGGCACCAGCACAACAGGGATCAGAGAAGGACTGCTGGAAACCATCCAAATCTGAAACTTGTATCAGAGACAACCTTTCATATGGTAGGCCTGCAGAAAGCAAAACTGACTACTGCACTGTTCCAGAACATTTGGGAGTCCAAGGCTCAATACATATTTTTCAGTAAAAGCCTAGTTACAATAAATTACAGGATTTTATTTTGCAAAGAAGCTGCATTTACTGCTATTCAAGATTTTAAAATATTTTCTGCAGCAAAAATCAAGACAGACTCTTCATTTTTTGAAGTCAGTATACAATACTTCATGTCACTATTTAAGCCTCAATTTATACGTGTACACTCCAACACTATTTTTCCAGAGGGGTTGTGATTCTTGACAGCATTTCAACACCAACAGCCCTTTACAAAAGAACCACTAGTGAACAAAGCATGCCATCCTTGGTTTTTATGGATTTCCAAAACTACAACAGCTTTGCAAGGTTTGAAAGTGTCACAAAAAGTGACATCCGGCATGTGTGATCAGATTCCCATGTGTTCTCCTGACATTGTGAAGGATGATGTTTCCATTAAAGAAATCAGCAGCCCCTTAGACAAGTAAGCCTTCAAAACCCAGGGGGTCCAATTAAATTTATATACTGTTTAATGCAAGATTGCAAAGGGTTATGATTCTAATTCAGGTTTCATTAGCTGTCCTCTCCTGATTTTTTTAAACTGCTTGAGTTTACTTTCTGATTGATTATTCACATTTTTTCCTTATAACTTCAAACATATTCTTATAGTGTGTACTAGAGCTTGCAGAAGTTTCCCTATCTTTTCTACAGAAGTTGATTCCTTGATCAGCTAGTGAAATATCTGATTATAACAATGTGGATGGCTCAAAAAACATAGAATCAATTAGCACCGAATTTTCTTCTCATAGAAGCATGCCAAATCATTATAATTTTTAGAATCCTGTAAGAACCATCAGTTTTAGTACATCTCAGTTCCATTTATTTCTCTCTGACTGGGAAAAACCAAACAAAATCACCTTTTTTTTCAGCTTATTATATTCTCAAATGCCCAGAGATAACTGAAGAAGAATTTCCAGTTCTACAACATCCTTAGCAAGAGGAAATATGTTGAAGGCATGGTGATAAGGATAAGGAAGTGGAACAGCTGAGCAGGCACCTGTATTTTCATGCATAATGCTCCTCCTGTAAATCACAAACTGAGGTATGTGGTTTTCTATAAGACACAGTGCAAGTCCAAGAAGATTCCACTGGAGTAGGCTGGAACACCACAGCAGCATAAGTTATCCAACTACCTCTTGGGAGCTGGACTTGTAACAGAGGAGTGAGGAGGAGGAGTGAAGAAGAAAAGAACCTCCCAACTGTGATTGAGAAGTTCAAAAAAGCATGGAGATTGAACTACCACTGATGGCAACAGAGAACAGACTTGCACCTCTGATGGACACCCTTGCAAACACAGCTCTTTCCTGTTCATGACTCCTACAGCAATTTGAAAGTAACCTCGCAGACCAAGTTAGTTTTCCTCAGAACTGAATAAAATTGTCCAAATATTGCCTGAAGTATTTATGGAAAACCCATATTTCTGACTACTTTTTGCTGACTATTACAAGAGAGAAGTAACAGTTTAGACCCCTCACTCCATTAAAAAGGTCATAAAACTACTATGAGAACTACAAACAAATATAATTATAAACTGAGGCAACTTTGTTCTCTGAAAGTACATGTACTTTCTGTACCAAAATTTTGGGTCAATATTCTTAATTAATGTTGCCTTAATTCTTCTCTATGGCAACCTTTTTATGGTCATTTTTACAAAATGTTGTCAAAATGTATTCCTTTGATTAAAGAACACATGATTTCATTTCATCGTAACAAGAAATCCAGTTGTACTCCTCTTCCTTACCAGCTGCAACTTCTATTTTGTGAAGTGCCTTGCTTCTCTATAAACTTGTATGCTACCAATTTTGCCTGAAGTAATCAAGAAAAATTAAAAGATGAGTATTTGTAAGGACTGCCCCACCTACTGTAACTTGCCTTTTGAAAATTTACTTGTTACATCATCAAGTGATAAAATGCTGCAGACGAGCCACCACAAGGATGTTGAATGAGCTGGCCATGTTTCTCCACAACCCATTCACTGACACAGTAATCTGCTTATCTCACTGTAAACTGTACTTCTGCTTTAGAGTAATCCACTTTCATATTTGATCTTTAGTCTCTTTCAATATTTACAGGAAGCTTTCTGTTGCCTATACTGCTGCCTTTGGTGGTCATCTCAGAGAGATTGATGCCATCTCACAGGTGGCACGGAAGTAGCACCAATATAAGCCCTCTTCCTCACATGGTAATGATCCTCACTGAGACAGGATATCCCATGTCTCCACACCAGTGGGAATACCTGCACTACCAGTTTCTGTAGAAGCCTAGAAGGCAGGGTGGCTAATGTTCATGTCTCAAACAGCAACAGCTGGATGGATAGCTGTAGAGCCAAACGAGGATTGTTGGTAGTAACAGCCAAGCACTGCTTGCAGTAACACACTGTGAGAAAGAATATGATGTGGCTGGAGAAAGGGCCATACAGATGTAGGGCAGCACTTTCCTGGAACAAACATCCTTGTTCTGGCTCCTGGAGAAAAGGACAGCGCAGCAAAGCGCAAAGTACAGAAGTGAGGTCAAGAAGCAGGAATAGAATGCAGCAGGGGATCAAAACCACCAAAGACCTCTGACCCCTTTCCATACTGATGCAACCACATTGCAGATTTCAAATGCTGTTTCAAGTTTTTCACATCTCTAATTATTACATATTAACCAGCACTGCAAGTCTAATGCAGTTCCCTCAGCCAGGGTTTGAGTATCTTCAATTGAAGTAAGAATGGGAGAACTACATGGAAGTTTAGGACTCAGGAAAGCCTGACAGTATATACGTGAGTTTCCCACCCCTGGCAGCTCCTTTGCAGTTACAAGTATACTCAGGAGACATATTATACCAAAGGGAAAAATACTTCTTTGGATAGAGGTGGCTGGAAGAAAAAGAAGACCACATTAGTTAAACATCCACACTGCCAGTAGGCTTTTCCAGTCAAGCTCCAAGACACTTTAGGGCTGGGGAAAGAAAAGTTAGCTTCTGCTGACAAATTCCAAGGATGACAAAGTACAGGATTTAAAATCCTAGCTGGGTATCTGCAGAAACAAAAGGGGAGGAGGGAAGCAGCTGACTGAAGTGCTGTCAGATACAACTGGCAGCAGATCAGTCTGAGGACAAGGACAGGCATAACACAGCTCCCTCCAAAGTCAGCCTGCTCAGGCTCTTTGGACTGGATTAAGTCAAGATGAAGAATTCAAAATTAAGAGAATATGAAGAAAAAACAAAGAAAGACAAATCTCACAACAAGTTCTGCTATTGGAATGAAATAGTTAATCCTGAAATAAAATGGGATCCTCAATACATGGCCAACCTAAACACAAATATGCTACCTAAAATGTAATAAACCCCCCTATACAATCTTGCCATGTCTCATTGCTGACAGTCTTAGGGTTTACATTGGGTAAACAACATGACTTTGTCCAGTCATAAGCCCATCTTTTATCTGGAAAACTCTCTTTTTAAAAAAATATCTCTCTCAGCTACACTTCCTTAAAGGAAAGATGTTCTCCATGAGCTTCACACCCTATACAGGCCAGTGATAGTTCCTATAGGAGTAAGTTTCCTTGAGGGCAGTTTCATGAAGCAAATAATTACTGGCTTGGGGTATGTAAAGTATCTTTGCTTGAATTTAGTTGCCAGAAAGCCTACAAAGAAATTCTCTAAATATTCCTCTGACAGTTAAAGAGAGAGGTCTGCAAGATAGATATAATGCAACTTCAGATGGCTTCCAGATGTCAGTGATGGTCCGACAAGCTCATTTCCTTAGGCAGAGAGTCTCTTATCTGGAAGGGTAAACAGAAAACTGGCAAGACCAGAATGTAGAGGAAGAACACCTGCCTGACTGTAGAGCGAACCATACAAAGTTGCAGCAAAATGGCAGATTAAGGATGAGATCATCCCACTTGAAGAAGGAATTTCTGAAGTCAACAAAAGCCTATAGATGAGTCTGCACATAGATTCACTGGCAGAAGCTTATCATCTACCAGAAAATATATGGCATTATATTATAGATGAGCTCTATGCAGTCCTGACTATCTTGACCTCTTCTTTGTTTTTCTCTGAATATGGTCCAACTTCTTATTTCCAGTTCTGTTTTTCAGAGTGAATGGCCTATTATTGTCTGCAGTGTTCCAGTTTCAGTCCTGCCAAGGCCCTGTATAATGGTATTATTATTCATACGTGGCAGTGTCATTGCTATTACCTTTCTAGTCATACAAAGATGCCTTTGTACAGCTGCCTTGTGTTATTCAAAATAAAGAAATTTTTATCCCTTGAATTTTTAAATTCCTTCATGCTCTTACCGTTCCATGTGCTCATATTAACAGAGCCTTACTTTCTAGCATTTNAATACATATATATATATATATATATATATATATATAAAAGAAGCTTATGGACAACAGGTGATCCCAAGCAAAACAGATGAGTGACTTGGTGAGAGACAGAGAGTTAGGGAACTAGTGTTTAACTACTGCAAATACATAATTCTTTTCCTTACCCTTCCAACCCTCACTTTTGTAAGTATCCTGAGGTCTACAACACCTGGGTGTGAGACACTGCTGCAGGGCAAGGTGACTGAACAGAACAGAGGCTGAGCATCACAGCAGAATTAATACATCTGGCACAGAGTCAGAGTTAAGCCAAAGGAGCCTGTCCTGTAGGTTCAGTACCAGTTCCTATTGACCAGGATCCCTGAAGCTGTTCTGCATATATACAGAGAAACCCCTCAATATGTGACTGGTCTTGTCACTCTACTGAACAACTCATGACATGTGAGACTTCTGGCACAAAATCAGTGTCCTGCATGTCCACACCCAGTAAAGCTGATCCCCATCATGTTCATCAGCATTGTGAAATGCAGATCCCATGACTGTGCCTCAGGTCTAACCTAACATGACAGTTTTGATCAGTCAGAGAGGAGAAGTCCACACTTTTTATCTCATCTCCCTCCAGTTCATCCACTGTCATTTCTAGAATGTCATTTATATCCTCAGTTAATGATCTTTGTTTTGGTGAAACCAGAAAGCAACATTCTCAGAACTCCCCTCTATGAGATAAGGGATGCTCAGTGTAAGTTTAATTAGCTTAATGCTTAAGTTTACTTGAGGCTGCACCTCCAATCCTGT
>VYZT01064561.1:0-10626 GCA_013400735.1 Pomatostomus ruficeps
TATATATATATATATAAAGAACTTTTTCCTGAGAACATTTCAAGATCTATGATTTTTATTCTTTCTTGAAGTGGAAATTCAGTAGTTGTCCTTACAATATGTGACTAAAAACCCCAAGAAATAAAGTTAAAAAAAAACAAAACACAAGTACACCAAAACTCTGGTTACCTTAGTGTGGTTACAAACTCAGCATAAATTATTCCTGTTGTGATTAAGTCAGTCTTGTAATTCTGCTGAAAAGGAATTAGAGAAATTCCAGCACCAGCAAATTCTTTTAATTAAGTTCCAACACACAATAGTGTTGCAAGACTGTCTTTCAGGAATGTGTGTGAACTAAAATTTATGGCAATTTTTTTCATTTGATTTTTTGTCATTCTAGCCAACATGATTGTATCTCTAGATAAACCTAAGGAAGAAAAAGAATACAAAATACAATAAATGATGACATGATCATTATAATAAAAGCAATACAGTCATTTGACAGCAGATTGCTGTTGTTCCATACTGATTTTTTTATTATTTTTTCTATTGAGATAGCTTTTTTTTTGGTATTCATAAACTGAATCTCTTAAAATTTCACTGCAAGCACTAATACAGATGAATTATGATACAAAACTGCTGCACCTGTTTATCTTCTGGATATTGTGGATGAGTACTGACTTAATTGAATCATTGGAGTTCAATTTAAATAAAAGACACATTTCCAAATTTCTAAGAATTTTTGATAGCACCACAGCCTATGTGTAATCTCATTGAACAAATGTTGCATGAAGGTAACCTGTCCTGTGCTACCTCATCCAGAAGAAAGGTATGCATTTCTTAAATAAATGCAACCAATATTAATTAATGGAATAACAAAATCCATGATTCAAGAATTGTCTGTACTGGTTTTTTTTCTTTTGAAAGTGCTTTTAAGAGACAAGTCCTTCTTTTATCTTAATTATTTTAGCTTACTCTGACCAAACAAAGTTTTCAGTTTTTAGCTAAGAATCCACACAAATATTTCTTCTAATCCCTCATATACTGATCATTCTTTAAAGAGTTGTTTTGAAAATCTTTATAAATTCTATCGAGAACCACTTTCATGACCTGATCAAAACCAATGGATCCAAAAAAAGTAATAACTTAAAATGTGTAACATCATCTCCTTATTTTCCCCAGTTTTCCATTTTGTCAGTCAGAGAAAACTGAGCAGAAAATTCTGTAATTTTTTTGTCCTAAAGAGAGATACACTAGATAGATTGATACTGAGAAATTCCACCTAATATGGTATCATAGGTCACATTTTAAGATTTGCATTTACTTTGGGAATTAATTATGTCCTTGGAATTTTTTATGTTACATTTCTTTTTTAGCAATTATTTATTTTTATGGTCATTGAAGGTATAACTTCTGATTTTGGCTGAATCCTGATGGTTTAGATTCCTTTTTTTTTTTGGTTAATAGATAAAGAAATTTTTCATATGTATTGTGAAAAATGATCATTAGAATGTTTTATTTTACAAGTTATAAAAAGAAAAGAGATGAAAAAAATACTAGTTTTTTCATGAATGGTGATTATTTCTTAATATTTACTTAATGTTCCAGAACAAAAAATTTAGTTTTCAATAAATGTTTTATTATACTTTGCAGAAGCCTCAATCTTAACTCTGTAATGCAGTTTCTAGCTTCTCTAACGAAGGTGAAAGAAGACATCAGCATATCCAGAAGCTGTTTATTTTGGATATGAGCCCTAACTTTTGGTCTTTTGAAGATATTTGAACATTCTGTACTGTACCAGTCAGTATTATAAGTCAATAATATATCAAGATCCTAAAGTAATTTGTAGGAATAATCATAATGGAAATACAAATATATCAATAAAAACATATTCTACATCTGAAGTGTCAAAAAGTTTCAGCTTTTTCAGTTTAATTAAAAATCAATCACTTAAACATTGCTCTTAAAAGGAGTAAAAGGGAACTTCATCGAGAACCTAAGGATGAAAGCAGGAAAACAAGAAAATTAAATTTAAAAGGCCAGTTGCTAATAGACCAAAGTATGTTTGTTGTATTTAATAGAAACCTGAAGTGTAGAAAGAAGTATAGTAAGTTGGCATGAATATGTGTTTTATAAAGATTGGTAAGAAAAACTGTGGTGAAGAAGAACAGACAGTAAAACTCAGAGTATATGAGGGATTCTTACATCATGAGTTTGAATCAAGCCGTAGCTCTTTGCTACATCTGCTGGATGAACATTTCTGAAAAGCTGCAAAATTATTTTATTATTATCATGTTTAAAATTTGATTCTTTTAGTGATGTTTGTGTAACTGATTGGCTAGATTTTTACCACATAGTTTTACTACGGTTTTGTTATAGCTTACACAGTACTCATTGCAGTCAAATTCAATTTTCTCTCATTACAAATGAGGTTGATTTAAAAAGGGTAAAGTATTTTAAAAGAAGACCTTAAGAGATTAGGCTTAGCAGTACATTTAAAGTATTCATTAGCTCTGAAGTACAAAAGTGTTTCTTCTGTCCCTAAAAACGTTTTTATAGCATAGCTTCTAGTTTTAATGATTAAATTAAGTGCAATTGAGATGGAGTTAAACATGTATTTCTGAAGTCACCAGTGTGAAGAAAGAAATAGACAAGCAACATTTTGTCTTTAAATATGTTACCTGTAACACTATGTATATTTTCAAAGTAATAGATAAGATTTTTTTATTTCAGCTTGTCATAAGAAAAATGATATGACAAAAAAGATACTTATGAGAAAAAAACACACAAGAGTAATAGACTACTCATACTTTTTTCCTTCCCTTGTATCTTTGGTAATCACAAACCAAATTGAGAATTCCCCATGTTTCTCTTGCACATTTGTTAAAAGTAGTGTTTTAAAATACCCTTTCCTGTATACTAATTACCAAGAACTACAGTTACAAATAATTGTTGTGTGATTGCATCTTTTTTTCCAGGACATAGAACATCTTCAAATGAGCAAGTTATCTTGTAGTCCATAGATATTCACAGGAAAGTAAATGTAGTATTTTATTAGAAGTTACTAGTTCAATATACCAAACAGAACTTATATGAAACTTGTCTGGGAAAAAACCCCAACTAACAAACAAACAAAAACTTTAAACACTTTCACTCTCAGGCGGCAGTAGAAGTTTTATATTTGAGAAACTTAAACTTGTCTGGAAATGTCTTGGAAAGTTAAATGCATACATCTATATTTTGAAATTAACATAGCTCCAGGCTAATGTTATGTAACACTGTTTACTGGCATAAGATAGTTCTCTTAACATGGTTGGCTGCTTTTTTTTTCATTCCATTGAGTTTCTGTAAACTTCCCATAAATTCCTAAAATCTGTTGCTTAAGTTAACTACTTTAAAGATTACTTTTTTCTATTTTTTTACATGACAATTCAAATTATAGAACAGAATATTATCTATGAAAAATTCACCATACACTTCAAAATGTGAAAATATTTAGCATAATTTCTAGATAAATCATAGGAAGCTATGACAACAAAAATGTGTCAAAATCCAGTATGTATAGAGACAAAATCCTTATTTTTCAGTTCTTTTTTAGGTTTATTTAGGAAAAACTACTTATAAGACCAAATCCTTGTTTCAGAGAATTTTCTTGTGCCAGTTCTTTTTACATTGAACACATGGAGAATAGTACTCTAAATATCGCCTCGGGTTTTAATGAATGCAGAGAGACAATTCAGCAACATGGATGCAGGGTTTTATACAAATAGGTTTAAAATCTCTAGGTACATAGCAAAAGTATAGAATCACAGCAAATTAAAACCAGTCTCAGAATAAAAAGATAGCTCTCCTGTTCTGAGGTTATTTTTCAGTTTCTCTCCGCTCCACTCCATGAAATAAATATCTGAATAATGTGAAGTGCACAAAAGGAAAATCCCGTTAGGAAATGAGAAAGAAAGATTGCAGCGTGAGAAGTTCCTAAGAATTTATAAAGTTTTGTGTCTGTCTGTGGATTGATGCAAATTATCATCACACTTAAATACCTTAAATTATCCATATGCATGATCCAACACCTGTACCTACACATGTGTGTATGTACAATGGACGTCTTCAAAAGATTGGAAGTACTGATATAGGGATCAGGACAGGTGATGGTGAGGGGAACCCAGACCCATAATGGAAGTGTGCTTGTACCCCATGGCTGTGGCACAATTGTTTATAAGGTTAACGTGAAGGAACTGTTTCCTAATTACTCTCTCCTGCTTCCTAGACTGCATACCAGGTAAGGTGCTTGAAAAGCTCACAGACCTACTCATCCTGTGTGCTTGTGGTATGGGAACACAAAGCAGGGAACAGACAGGGATGCTGACCTGAAAAATGCAGTTCAGTCCATTAATAGGGTTCTAAAGACTGAGCCTCATATTTAGTGCATGAGATGTTCAGACACTTTGTTCTTTTTTCTGCCATTATCTTCTATCTCAAACAATTGCTACAAACACATTAGTGGCGATTATTCTATTTACTTCTATTCAGTCTCATTTCAAACAGAGTAGTTTACCTCTACATTCTCTAATACTGCTTGTGACAATAGTTTATTTAGAGCTTGTGGGAGAAAAATACATAGATAAATAAATACATTCCATATTTTTATTTAATTCTGGCATACCTCGTTTCTATGACAAAAAAAAAAAATCCGTCAAGAAAAGAATCAAAAATGAAGGGTTTTACTGGGCATGAAATCTCATTTTAGAATGCTGTGTTTCTAATGTCTCTATAGCTCTTTGTGACTTTGTTCCTCTATTCGGAAAGCTTCTTTGTTCACTTTATTAAAAGGTGAAAAAATGCTACTAGACCTTTGTGACTTAAGAGTTTTGTCTTATCAACAGACAACAGAAGGAATATTTGGAACCTTCTAGTACCATTCTTTAGAAATTTGCTATGTCCCTCTCAGTAATGATATATGTATATTTTTCCTCTGTGGTCTTGAAATAAATTTTGTAATACTTTTATTTTCAATTCTTTATGAAAATGTGACATAATAAATCAATACGTAGTATGAAGAAGAAGGAATTTAATTTTGTTTACTCATGTGCATTTTCTAGGTTAAACCTCAGTGCAAAAGGAGATCATTTAAAGGAAGGTAAAATACTGACTCGTTTTTTCTATGTGTGTTTCTGACATTAATTTTCTTAAGCATTTGTGGTGCTACATTAAATATAAAGATTTTAGAATTTGTTTTAGGAACGAATTCCTTTAACCCTGAACTATATCTTCCTGGTATACATGAAGTTTTAACTCTATTATCAGTTAAGAACGTGGGAAAAAAGAATATCCATAAATAAAATAAAATTCACATTAAAATTTATTAACATGAAAAGCAAAGTGTCGAGATGATGTTAATGCTAATATGGAATCCTGGCATTTTAAAAACCCTGTTGAATTTACTGAAGACATCTTTTGATCAATAGGAACGTATTGATAAGTATATCTGAGATTTTATCTACTAGCTTTTGCAGTATAATGAACTTAGCTTGATATAAATTGAGTTTTGACAGAAGATTACAGGTAATTGAATATCCAATTATCTTTGGGTTCAAGTGAAATTATCAGAAGTATATGTGTGAGATAATCAAAACTTAACCTTATCAGGTTGGCAGAGACAAGGGGTGACAGTTAGAGGCACAGATATTATGCAGAAGTGGACTTTTAACACAGGTTGGTTTCCATGTGTAGAGGAATTGAAAAAAAATTAGAAAAGAGATGCAAAGCAACAACAATAAACTAAAGAATTTAGAAGACAAATGTATACCTAAACAACCTGAAATAACTAGGATATTTCTCAAGATCTGAACAAGAGATCCCTAAAGAGATGTAATCAGAAAAGATCAAAAGGGAAACAAGGAAGGGATCCAGAAGCCAGAATAGTAAGAGGGAGAAGAAAGGAAATTCTTTTTTTTTTTTTTGAGGTGGAGAGAAGGGAGGGAAGTGTATTGGGATGAACTTTGCGTAACAGCTAAGACCTGCGGTCTTCCATGTTTGTGTAACATAGTGTTAAAGGCAACATGAAGATGTTAATCTGTCTTTTCCATAATTTCCTCTTTATTTTGGTGCTCTCTTGCAACTAGTATGACAATGCTGAACTATGCTCCCGCTGATATGTAGGGTTAGCCATAGAATTTCTGAGACTTTGAAGCAGATACTGGAAAGGAATCAACCATACGCACAATCAGAAAAGCCATAACCAGAGAATCCACACCACTTCTCAAACTGATCTTCAGTATATTTTGGGTTCCTCATTGCTGTATTTGTTCTGGAACCAGATTTCATTGGTTTTTTTCTGCTTCATGTCAAGTGAAATTAAAGGGCTGGAACGTGACTCTGTCTTAGATGACTTTCACTCCAAATTTCAGGGAGTAAAGTACTTTAAAGTACATTGGATCAAAGTGTCATCCCCGAAGCAGCCCACTAAAACATCCTCATCAGTTAATAAGTCTCCCAAGCTCATCACTTTGGAATTGTTTGAATTTAAACTCAGCATAATCACTGTGATACGGAGTTTATTAATTCTGGTAAAATACTCAAAATAGCTCTAAATCAAATGTTTATATACTTATATGTACAAACTATGTCTCCATTTCATCATATTCTCAATTTCATGTACTTAATTTGAGAGAGCAGTGGCATCAAGGTCACACATTCTTTTCTATAAATCAGGTATATTTAATGTTATCTGAAGTGCAAACATTAGGAAGTTCAGTTTACATATTTAAACTAGCAACAAATTGAAACTAATCAAACTTAATTACTCTATGCAGTGTATTTTTTTTTTGCTATTATGATAGAAAAATATCTTTCTTTTTTAAACATCCCTCTTGGTCACTTTTAATTTATTGTCGTGTGAATTAACAATTAACAGATATCTTAGATATATTCCTGAACAAAGAATACATGTCTCTACTGTTGTCTTGGTAGTTTTACTTCCAAATACGTTTTTAATAAGTATTCACATTTTTAAATTATTTTTGATGTGAGAGATCCTATCAGACATTGTTTACTTGCATAACCAGTTTTAAAAAGAGAAGTAATTGAGTTTCTAAACATAGAACATTTGAATTAATGCTAATAATTCTAAATGAATTAACTTTATTGAGTTCTTCATGTTAAAGCTGGAATTAAAATTGATATAAATTCATAATAGATGGATCTTGCATCATATTTCTTTATTTTTGTTTAACTATGGGATTTTTTTCCTCATCTTATTTCTACTACTGTCTTGCAAGAGAAACAAAACTTAATGTCCAGAAATATATATTTGACTGTCAGATATATGAAAGGGAAATCAAAGTATATGCAAATCAAGAGTCACATCAAGCTTGAAATATCTCTGCCAGATTCCAGAATGATTGCAGTCATCAAAAGAGGCAGCAAGCAAAAGAACAGCGGTTGAGAGGTGACAAAAAAACCCCCACAAACATTTCAGAATCTGTCAGGGAAAAGGCATCACTATCAGTACCGCTGCTAAGCTTCAGTCATCCATCAGACCAAAGCATCCTCCAGGCTCACTGACCAACACTGAAATGCATTTCTCTGCTGATCAGGTTAATGGAGTCAAGATGATGATGATGTGTGTTTTTCAGCTATACTGGCAAGCTAAGTACTATGAGGCAGTAGGATACAACTGTCTCTGCAGTTAAATTGTTAGTATGGTTCCTGGGATGATTTTAGTCTGGTGCAATTTACCGTCTTCAACAATTCCCAGGTACAATAGAACAGTTAGTGGAGACCAGAAGCAAAAATCCTGACCACAGCTATTCTGTCCCAAAGGAGACTACATTAACTGTGCAGTTATGGCTAAGGCTTATCATTTAGCACCTCAGTCAGAGGAATATCCTCAGCACCATTTAGCTTATTAGTATCAAAACAAATCAGAATGTCAAAAAGATATTGTCTGACCAAAACATGAATAAAATCTACACATATAAAATAGTAAAAAGTCATTAAAGAAACAAAATTCTTTAAGATGTGCTACATAGCCCTTTTGAGGAGCTGAAATAGAGGCCATTTTTTTTTTTTTTAATTGGTGCTTTCTGTTTCTTCTGTGTTTCTATATTTCAGCAATGTGGAGTTAAAACATTGTTCAGGCATCAACTTGATAGGTGTGATGTCTCTACTTTTACCCTTGTTACGAAAGTCACATTCATTTAAGGGAATCAATGTTTAATACTTCTTTATTTTTTGCTGTGTTGACTTCTTTGAACCAGAAAATAAAACCAGAACTGTTTTAAGTTGGCTCTTTCTGGTGATGCAACTGCTTTATAGTTATGAAATACCTCCAGAGTTAGTAGCCTACCTATCACTGGAGACAGGTCCCCTTTTTTGTCGTGGGGTAGGAGGCCTGGGTTTTTGGGTTGGTTGGTTGGCTTTGTTTTGTTTTGAGGGGAGTAGTTTCGGTTTTGGTTTGGTTTTGTTTGTTTTTGTTAGCTTGAGGGGTTTTTGCACCTGGCATTTCTTTTCCCAGTAAGGGTTTTTTAGTCCTGCCTGTAACCAAATTGATAGGCAGATCAGCTCTTGGGAGTAAAAGAGAAAGAATACAATTTAAGGAGTGCTATGAACAGAAACATAAGAGGAGTGGAAAAGAGGCTGACACAGGAGAAAGAATGAAACTATTTCCTTCTATTTGCGAAACTAGTGATGAGAGAAATACAAATAGGATTCAGGAAGGATGTGGCTTTATGTTATTTCAAGATTTCCTATTCTTGTGCCTACATATTATGGCAATTAGTGACTAAGAAAGATCTAGTTAAGCGTTAAGTGTTTTGACAATGTTTCCACAGTGTGTGATACTTACTAAACACTTTAAACTGAAAATCAGACTTAGTTCTACTATGCAAAATAATCTTGTCAGATATTGCATTCTATTTGTCGTTCTTGTGCCATTCTCCTTTCCTTCTTCTATTTTATGGCATATTGTATAGTCATACCACACCAAATCAGAGTTCAAACAATATTTATGCTGATTATCTTATTTATAGACTATAAAGCCACTTTGTGATTTTTGTAAGTGGAAATGTTGATTATGATGATAAATATTGCAAATCTTTAAAACACTCTTCTATGTTATGCCTCTCTTTTTCTGGCAGCTGAAATTTTTTCCACTTCTGAAGTTTTATGGACTTTATTAAATAGGTCTATATAATAATTAGAATTAATCCAGTTTGTTCAATGGCATAAGTAAGTCTTCTCTTTCAGGGCACAAAAGATAAATATAGATTTATTTCTTCACCTAAATGTATTTAGACACCTAAATGTATTTCCTGGATTACAGGTAAAATAATTAACTGAAATAAAGTTTTCTTCTTTTTGAAGTGTCATATTATTTTTCTAACAACAGCATGATAACATTCAAAATACCAAAGAAATACTGCAATAATGTTGGGAAAAGTATTTGCAACTCAATTGCTTGCTATTTCTGACTTCACAGAACTTTTATGTTTAATGTATTTCATGCTGACATTCTCTTAGCAATATTTTAAGTTCAGAAAAACTTTAACTGTCTTGACAGCGTCCTAGAATGCTTATAGATGTATGTGGGGATAGTCAGAGAGATCAAAACTGGGAATCAGCTATCATTAATAAATTAAAATACTGAAGTTATAGGACCTCACTAATCATCCAGGTCCAAATTATTAACTCATTATTGTTTAGGGGATTAAAGTTTTAAATATATATATTCACTCAGCTACAAGTAAGTAATTTTTTTTTCAGCTGCACATACAGTTTGGTTTTCTTCATAAGCCTGATATAAAGGTTGTGATAACAAAAAACTTCTATATTGTGCCATGAAATGATAATTTAGGGCTATTTTTTGTATATAACAAAACTCCTAAAGTTCCTAACAGGGTGTTAGTATACTTCTGTCTGCCTTTACCATTCCTCCACAACTCAAAAAGTAATATGAAAAGAGGAGTGGAATACAAAATTGCTGAAGATGACAGAAATATAGAAGCCACAGATAGTCAGGCATTCATTGCTTACATTAAGAAATTCACATTGCAATATGAAAGGGTCTTTTTCAGGAAAGATCTATATTTTTATTCAACAGAGCTTTAGAAGTCTAATACGGTATCCTTTCTTTCCCACTTGTGACCCATCTGTTACATGTTCACCTTAGAGTAGTTAAGTGGTGAGGAGGGGACAGAGTTGCAAAGTCAAGGCATGATTTTGAAAAGGAATGTGTGATCCGTCATGATAAAAACAGCAGAGTTCAAGTATGGAGCAAAGGCCCTGAGACTTAACATGGAGAGGTCATTGTAGGCCTTGATGTTAGCATATCCTTGGTGCACAACAAAAGTCAAATTAGAGAGGATCTATGTTGGGTTGAGAGGAAAGGAACTTGAGGCACTTGCTATAATCTATGAGTTCAAGGAGTTCACCGATGAAGGGAAGAAGTGATAGAGAAAAGAAAGGGGGAATGGATGGGTTGACTTTCAGAAGCTGCTGGATATTACAGTATGACTATACTGCTAAGAGAAGAAACAGGAGAAAGGACAGCAGGGCTCAAGAAGTCATGGTGTTGAAGTGGAAAGAAGTGGATTCACAGGCAGGAGCAAGGGCCGAAAGACGGAAGGAGGATGTAAGTGGAGAGGT
>VYZT01064565.1:0-22679 GCA_013400735.1 Pomatostomus ruficeps
TCCAGTCGGGCATCTTCAGGCAGATTTCTTGGTTGTAGCTTCTTTATACAGTTTTTGTTATGATGAGCAAAACTTTATTACAATGTTTAAGGTATGAACTATTTCAGTCCCCGACACCAGTACAGAGGGGCAGGGGCACCCAGTCCATACAGGGCTGAATGGAAGATGAAGGATGCAGAAAACCAAAGAAAATAAATACGTTTCTTTGTTAGACAGCAGATTAAGTGAAACCAAAGTCCCATTCTCTTTTAATGACTACTAGTAGGCTGCTCGCTGTCTGTCACTGCCCTGAAGTCACAGCACTGTGAAGTCTGTGCACAGATCCCTGCAGGGCTGAGCTGCAGGAGCAGTTCAGTCCTGTCATATGAACCCACACTTAAAAAACAGTTTTTTGCACATGACCTTTGCTTTCCAATGCTGATTTTTTGTAAAAGTTTGGATTCTGTTTGCCACCTAGTTATTTATAGACAACATTTTATTAAGTGAGAAGTAAATATGTTATCCCTAAACTCATGCTCTCAGACCAGAGGGCAGTGTGTAATGCTGTTGCTTTTTGACACTGCTGTAGTGGATTGCTGCAGCATGCATCTACACCAATAATTTAAGCTGATGTTCTTTGTGGGAAAAAAAAAAGATGGTGAGGGAGGTTACCTTTAGTGCCATAGCCATGCCTCTAAACAGGTGTCCCTAGTGTTTTAAGGGCAGTGCAATATTCTGTCACCAAATCTGTTTACAAACAGCTCCTTGGTAAATAAGAAACAACCTATCATTCTTCTCATTTACAGGACTCCATGTGAAGCGCACTTGCAAATACAGTTTGTTATTCTTTCCTTACAGACTTCTGAAGGTGTTCCAGAGAGGACCTTCAAAACATTAAAGGACCTAATATATGCTTTTGAAAAGCCAGATCAAGGACTAATAATAAACCTCCGTTACCCAGTGAAGAAACCTCTGGCTTCACAAAGAAGTCAGAGGTTCAAGTCAGGAATGGATAGCATTTATGATGGTGAGAAATTTAGCTTTGCCTTTGTGGGTTTTTTTAAGATGACATGACAGGTTCGTGGTGAATACTTGCTAAATGTCCTCTCACATGAACACAAATTCAACATTCTCCCTTCTCTCTTATGTTCACTGAAATGGTTATTCTTAGCTCACAGGTTACTTACCCCCACCCACTACAAATGAACAAATTAAAATTGCTAGACACACACAATGACGAGAAAACTGCCTACAACTCTTTCATTCATGTATGTTGACGCATCTAGGCTGGAGAAGGCTGAGAATCAGTTTTACCCTATGTGCTTCTGCCAAGGTACCAGGCCCTTGCACTTCACTGGGGGTTGAGGCTGTCCTTTACCTCATTGTCCAGGTTCTAAGATAGTTTTATATCAAAATCTTATTCAGTTAGTTCTAAGTTGGGCAGGTAAGCAAGTGATTTGTATTCGAACATGACTAATTGATAACAAGCATATAGCCTTTTGCTCAGTATCACAGCTTTGGAAGCAGAATTCAGCCTCTCCTTGCTCTTCTGCTAATTTATGCTCACAAGTCCCAGGTCTAAGACAAGGATAAAATGCTTCTACCTGACAGAATTATGCAAATGGATACAATAAAGACAGATTTTCATAAAGCTTTAGAATGTATTGCATAGCCCCATGTCATCCTTACATCCTTGTTTTGAGAGGATGACTGGAGACACTGTTGGCAACTTCCCAGCATCCATCGCACACCTTTGGACACCATTCTTCATGTTCATGCTGTACCATTCTTCATGTTCATGCTGTACAACACTCAGCTGCAGCATCCATCAGGCCACGGGCTGCAAAACAACCCTGAAACTGTTCCATGACCTCTGGCAGTGTGCCAAGAGCCACAGCCAGGGCATACGTAAGCAAGGGAAATCTTTTCATTAAGTACAGATATCATAAAGGAAACAAAAGCTTGGAGTCTTCACTTTGCCCTGCAATTTGCACCTCATGCCCAACAGCAGCTCAGCACAGTGGTGTGGGGCAGCCCCTCTGTGCTGCAGTCACTGGGGTTTCACACACAAGAGCAGTGCAGCCACTCTGGCCAAGCTCCCCCAGCACTGCATGTGCCAAGCTGCAGTTTTGGGGCCAGAGCCCCAGCAGCCTTGCTGAGGGGAAGTCGCAGAGACACACTTCCCATGTCTTCAACACTGTCACCTGTTTCACAAGGTAAATATGCCACATTTGCTCTAAAAATGTTTTTATGGCATCTTATCATTGCTGTTCCAGGGAGATGGAAAATACTGCAGTAGCATGGGTAAGTTTTTAGGAACAATCAGGTGTAATACGTATTTTACTTTTGGTCCTGCAATAGGAATTTTTCTAGAAGATGCACAATGTCCTCCTCTGAACTCACAGAGAGGAAAACAAAGCCTTTCATTTCCATGTCAAAATATGTGTAGTCTTCCATAAAAATGGAGGCTTTTCAGAAATAATCAAACTACTTTGGAATTGTTTTTATTAAATTTTTATTTAAATTTTACTTATACCGCATTCCAAACTTCCCTCTCAGACTGCATTATTACATACCCACAGCAGGGGCTTATGTTAATATCATGATGGCTCTTTCTGAAACACAGGCACCGCCCAAAGCACGGCAGTGCTCCCTAAAGCAAGCACCCTATTTCCCTGTCCCGTCCTTCATGTGCCACCAGCAGGTGGCTTTGCTGCACATGTGGGACTGAGAGCTCCAGCACAACCAGTGGAACACCTCAAGGGAGTGAGGTCACGATCCTGGTGGTTGGATATATTTGAGCTTTGTTTTCTGGCCTAGGAACAGCTTTTCTGGGGGCAGCTGCTTGAAGAGCAGTAGGTTTCCACAGTGGAGCTTTCAGTCCCAAACATTGAATTTCTGCCTTTTCCCTGGCTTTTCAAAAACCATAACCAATCTAACAAAGTGTAAGAGAGAAGGGGTTTTTCAGGCTCTCCTCCCTTAGTTGGGATGAGAACTTTTCCCTTATAGAAGAAGGGATGTGTTATGTGAGTCACAGATATCTCAGCTATTGATCTGATTTATCAGGAATGGATGATTTCTGACATTTGACTGTTCCTCAGGAAGGAGGGGGTCTTATGGATACAACTGTTTACAGCAGTGCTTGCTGGCTCAAAAAAAGCAATGCCAGCTTTGCCTCCAGGTGTGTTCCTGGAGAATGCAGTCCATAGGACAGGGGGCCTAAACATTGGCCCTACAACAGCAGAGAGAACACTGAGAAACCAAATTGAGTCACTGATACCTGCCCTGCCGCAGGCTGTGCTGCTTCCCATGGCCTTTCTGAAGAGCCCTTGCAATGACATCTTTTTTTTGTTTGTATTGATTACTTCACAGAAGTCGATGACAGTGATGATTACATCAATGTCTTACCCTGAAGAATCTGCACGTGACAACTTGGGAAGCTGCCATTCCAGGATGTGCTTCAGTCCAGTGCCTCAGCTGGGGAGAGCTTCCAGCTTGGTGTCCTCTGCTCTGCATCTGGAATTATCCTCCTCCTTTTGCAGACTGTCAGAGTATCTGTATTTTCTACCAATAGGCTCAGTACAAGCTATTATGCATTTTTGCTCAGCAATAAAATAATTACTTTTTGTTACAGACACATACACACACGTACATACATATGGGGGGAAAGGTATCTTGTGTCCATGTATGTGTCTTTTGGTGTTTTTTAGCCAGCAAATTGTCCAAGATGCTGAATGTTAGACTGAACATTGTTAGAGACCAGCAATATAAATACCTAAAATGAATGGGCATAAAGCAGTAATTTATGGCAGAATTGATAGGTGTTGATAAAAACCTTATATGACAAAACTATTGGCATGATAAGATGCTTTAAAACCTCCAAACTATGTTATTTTGCAGATCATTCATGTTACCTCATTGTTGGAGGAGTGGATAGTATTTCAGCAATGTCAATGAATACTAGTAGTCTGTAGTTTGAATACTAATAGTCTGTAGCTGTGTTAAATCCACACCAGAAAAAATTAATCAACTAGAGGAAAATGGTTTGAAATACTTTTTAATGTTGAGGAACAGTTCTGGCAGATTACAAGAGGAGTACAAGTTCTATACACATGTCGGCATGAACACATCCTTTTTTTAATAGGTTCTGTACGTATGAGAATGCTTACTCTATTTCATTTGCTACTGTCATTAGTTCTGTATTATGTGTATGTTTTTTCTTGTTTGGTTAGCTTTTTTATGTAAGAATTTGCTTTAATATTACCCCCAACTTTAAATATTTAATAAATACCTGAGTTCTGCAGGTGGCCTACAAGTGGCAGCCGCAGCCAGAACTGGAATGTATGTCCTGAGTCTTTAGTCACTACTACAGATTCCCTCACCATCTGAGAGTGTGAGAAAGACATTTGTATTGGCTGTGTGCTTAAGACCCTTCACAAATTGTTTATGTATTCTAATGGATAATACTAGTTAGATTTTTTTTTCTACTATATTTCTCTCGCACCATGATTTGTCAGAAGTATTTTAGACCTTTCGGTACTTTGGACTTCATTATGAATTTAACAGTGCTGCAGAGTTTTTGGCTCCAGGCTGAATTAATATTTGTGGCATGGAGACAAAAAAAAAACCTGAGACTATTAATTAACTCTAGTATTGCCAAGAAATACTAAAATATGTGTCCAAAACATCATTAACTGAAAAGAAAGTAGTTGTCCATGAAAAATGGTACTATGGGACATAAACAGCCTGGCCCTTGCTCCGCAGAAGCACAGAACTGACGTGTCTCTATTTGCAGAATGGCGCAGCCTGCCTGATAGCGGGTTATCACAGGTACCAGACTGAGGAACTGCCGTGCTGAGACACCCCACCTCCAGCAGAATGGTCCTTAACTACGCACAAGACTGTCGTTTTTCTGAAATTAGTCTCAGCAGCCCCCAGGTGCTCCCTCAGTCACACTGACGTTCAGCCTTGGGAAAAGGCCGAGTGAAAAGCAATCCCTGCCTGTGCCTCAAGGTGCCTGCTGAGTGACTGTGATGGCTGTGCAGGGGACAAGGGCCGGGCTGTGGTGCCTTTCAGCTGGCACTTGGCAGCGTGCTTGGGACACGGATTTACAGTAGTCGTGGTGGGTGCAGGTCCTGGTGCAGCATCCAGGACTGAGGGTGACTGACTCCAAGTCCACACTCCAGTCACTTCTCCCGCGTTCCCCTGCGGCAGTTAAGTGAAGCAGGGAACACGAGAAGGATCAAGGACTTAAAAGAGGAAAAAGAGACACAATGACATTTCCATTACAATGACTTTACTCGCCTGTGCTTTACAACAATGTTTGTCCTATTACAGTATAGGAAAATGAGGCCAATATAGACATTCCTACACACACTTGCAGGCCTAATATGGCAGAAAATAATCCACGAGTGCACGAGTTGAGAAAACATGTTCAAAGCTTCAGGCAGCAGCATCTACTTGCCGACATCGGAAAGGCGGGTGGGTGAGTGCGTGTGTGTCCTTGTCGGGGGGTTGAGCAGTGAGGGCGCGGAACCTCTTGTACTTGTGCACTCGGAAAGGTCCGAGCACATGGTGTAAGGAAGAACATGGTCCAAGCAGGACATGATCCCGGTGTCTCGGGGTGCTCCAGCTGGAAGGGGCACAAGGGAATGATTCCTGTTGCAAAGCAGGCAGCTGGGCGGGCGCTGTGCCCTTAGCGGCCGCCGGGGGTCGCTGTGCGAGGCGGACGAGCGGTCGCGAGACCAAGGGTTCGATCCCCGCCGTAGCCAGAACGCCACCAAGACTTCACCTTCCCGCGGGAGAGGCCAGGGAACCACAGGCGGGAGGGGAGGCTGGCTGCTAGCCCGGCTTAAGCCCTCCCCAGTAGGAGAGGAAAGGATAGTGGGGGCTAGAAGGGCAGCAGGAAGGCTGTGGGTGCCAGGTGGGAACCGACGGCAGCTCCAATCCGGAGGCGGCCCTCTAGAGGTTAGGGCCTGGAAGACTCAGCCCACCCCAACCACATACAGCTCCGCTTAGAAAAAGCATCTCTCTGGATCGCCCCGACAGCCCTAAAGCCGGTGCCACCGCTGCGAGCGCCCGCGTTCCCCGAATCGCCCCGCTCCCCCCTCGGCTCTCGCCGCCGCTGCCCAGCCGAGGCTCCTGCCCGCCTCCGTCTCCCTTGACCAAGATGGCGGCGGCGGCGTCTCCCGTGGTGCCGCGCGGCGCCGGCGGCCGCTCGCGCTCAGTGGCTGGCGCGCCAAGATGGCGGCGGCGGCGGGAAATGCGAGTGAGAGCCGAGTGCGGAGCGTCTGAGGGGCTGGGCCGGCATGGATGCCCCGGGCTGCATGAAGGCCCTGCTGCTCACAGCCACCGAGTACCGCGCCGCCAAGACAGCGCACAACGCCGCGCTCCTGCAGCGCAGCCTGGAGGTGGGAGCGGCGCCCGTCCCGGGGACGCGGTGGGAGCGGGGCGTGGGGGTGACCGTAGTGTCCTTTATTATAATGTTTTGTGGTGTGTTTGTGTGTTTACAGAGGTGTGTAGTAAGCCTATATACACCCAGGGCAAACAGATACTTTGTGTTACAAGGGACTTCTTTTTTAATGTATCCCCAAAATTCTGGCCCCCATGGATCATTTCTTTTTACAGCTTAAAAAATAGCGTTTGAATGACGAACTGGTCTTGTAGCTGGAGTTTTCCAGTTCCGTGCAACACGTATGCAAACGTGTTTTCTGCTAAGGAGGCGGGACAGTGCATTTCCCTCATCTTCAGGTACCACATCGTGTACAACTTTTGTGGTGGCCTTTGAATTAATTTGCAAGTTTACTTTTTCAAATATAGATTCATTTTACTTGTTAGAACGTTTATATGAGAGTTAATATCTAGCTTTACTTTCTTCTCTGTTTCCTTTGTAAAGAGACAGAGGGAATACACAAACCCAATATTATGCGTCTCCATTATGCAAAATATAAATCATGTCTACCTGTATCGATGTGAAAGTGTATCATTTTTGGCCTCTTCTTATATACGGTTCCCCAAGCTGAGGTTCCATTTTCTCATCCTAGTCACAGAGTGCTCCCAAAACAGCACTGGCTGCTGCTGATCTTCCCCACGGAGTCCCACCTTTGGGTCCCTGTCCACACCTTTGGAAGGCAGGCTGATTGCTACTTGTTTGTGTTGAGCAATCTCTTGGGTTGTTCTTTCAAAATAAATAAACCTGATATTTTCCAAGCATAAAGGAATGAAAACCAGTGTTTTTCCACTACTTTTTTTTTTCCCCAGCAGATATGAATACAAATGTCCCAGTAGAGTGGTACTTGCATTCTCGGTTTGTCAAGTAGGACAGAATCTGTTTAATACATCTCAGTGCTTTGACTTCTGTGTCACTTACATTGTTGTAGTTGAATCAGTAAGGTTGTTTTTCTCCTTTCATCTCCAGGTTATCTCTGGACTGAAGCTTACTCGGTTTTTTGCTTCAAACCAGATTTTACCAAGTGAATGTCTCAGTTGCCTTGTAGAGCTCCTGGAGGACACTAATATAAACCCATCTCTGGCCTTGTCTGTGATTACTTTGCTATCACAGCTAGGTAAGGTTTACATCTGAACTTTTTATCTTTTGTCCAGGCAAGGGGAGATCAGACAGGTGCTGATTCTGCAGCATGGGTGATGAATTTTTTGGAAGAAGCATAAGGTGTGAAAGATGAAGTATTCTTCATTGTAGTGGAGTACTTGGCTAAGCCACCTATTATGATGTTAAATTGCAGTGAGGAGATTTGAAGTCATCCCTATGAAATGACAATGATCATGCTTGTCAGAATTCATTTATCCGCTGAGTAGGGTGGGGAATTATTCTCATGTCCTTTATTTATTGGAGCTGGAAAAGACTACCTTTTTAACCAAGTCAGGAACCTGGCTAGGGGTGCAAAGATGGGGAGAAGTCATGTCACATCAACAACTGTCATCACCTCAGTTTACCTCTCCCACTGGAGTGTTTGCTGGCGGTGTGGGCTCTCCAGTAGTCTGGGCCTGTGTGCATCAAGTTTCCCAACTGTGAAAGAGGTTCTGCTGCCTTTTACTTGTGTCTTGAGATGCCTATTTTGTTTGGTTTTTTTCCTCCTCTACTTCATGGAAGTGGGATTTCATTGTCCAGGGAGCTCTGTGCTCAGAATACAACCTACATATAGAGGGAAAAGTTATCCCTTCACTGCTTCGTTTCTCATCATATATGAATAATTATTCCAGATTTGAGTCCTTTATGATGCTCCTTTGTTTATCTTCTCTGATTCATGGGGTTTAAGCCTCTCTGAGGTTCCTTTTCTGTTTCTGGAGCAATTACTGTAAAATTACATTTATTGCTGGGATTCGGTCTGGAAAATTTTAAGACTTAAGTCCTCTTCCAACTGATCTATTGCTTTACCTGTTTTGCTATATCTCTTTGAGGATTGCCTAAGCAGAATTGGATTTTATTTATTTAACTAATGCTAGATAACCCTATCAAGTTACCAGTTTGAGTCTACTTCTCCACCATAGCATGAAGCAAGAAACTGAGCTCATTGAGTTTAGGATCTAAGCCTTTGAAGTGCAGATTTCAAGATCTCAGCACTGAAACCTGGTAGATAGGAGGTAGATTATACTTTCAGTGTCCAAGCACCTTAAGGAAATGGATTGGTGTTATAATTAACTGTATGTTAAGAAGTGAGGTAGAGAGGCAAGTGCATAGGAGCTGTCATTTATTTGTAGTAACCTTTAAAACATACATGAAGAGCTGGTCAGAGACTTTGGCTTCTGCTTCGATTGGTAGCTAATACAACAGTTCCTTTTGCAATTAGATGAGGCTTTTGCTAATAATTCTTAAATTTCAGCTTCAGACACTGAGACTAGAGAGGCTCTCCAGGACACCTACAATCTGACCAGCGTGCTGGCAGGAGTGGTTCATCGAAGTTCTACTAATCTGAGTGACCCAGTCTTACTACAGGTAAAGGAATTAATGCTTAATAATATTTGGCTACTGTTGTGTAATAAACATTATAATGTATGCCTGTAATAACCCTTGAAAAGCAGTATTGAAAATAGTGTCTTGAGGGAAAGTTGATCTTAGCTGTGTACTTCAATCACTGTATGTGGTGGGTATGACAGGAATTTAACCATTTATAGAGTTCTTTGTACTCTTTTTAATCTTACTGTGTTACTCACCTGCTCTAATCAAAAAACCCAATAAAAAGTCCCACAAAGCAAAAATAACAACCCAACAAAAAAAAAAAAAATGCTGCTTTTGTATTTCAAGAACTCATTGTTTGAGAGCTCAGAAGATTGTTTTCCAGTTGAGGTATTTGCTTATTTCTCCTGACACAAGCCTGTTTCATAACACAAGCCTGTAGATCATTTTGTCTAATCAGTACTTTGACAGGTACTGGAAGGAGGTGAAGGGAAAGCTGTGGCTGTCTGTTTTCATGGGAGGTTTGCAAGGCATGTGTGGCCTCCTCTTTTCTGGGCAGTGCCATCTGCCAGTGAATGCCAGGCACTGTACTAATCAAAGCTTACAGTGAGTATCTGACATCTATCAGTTTGACATTACCAGTTTTCAGCTGTCCTTAAAGTTTTCTTTATTTTTTTCAGATATGCACAGGTTTTCTTCTAAGCTTTCAGCAAGTACTTGCTGGCTGCCTATTGTCACTTGTCTTTTTCTGAAAAGCAGAAAATTAATTTACTAGTAGTCCTGTGGCAGTTGTTCTGGCGAAAATAAGGCGGGCATCCAGTAAAGATCACTTTTCTTGTGATTTGCATATTTCTCAAAGCACTAGAAGTGCCACAAGATCTAGGGATCCAAGTGACTGGCCAGTCAGTGGGAGAGATTTTGTAGTCACCAGATAGATCCAATATTAAGACCTTGAAGCTCTTAGATATCTAAATGGTGAGTTTTTGTTTTAACTGCTAACATCTGCTGTGATTTTTGTCATGTTTGAGTGTATTGAGTTCAGTTATACGCCAGAAGAGTGCTGTATGAAGGGCTTTGCTACCCTTAGATCTTCAGAGTCTGTAGAGCAAATCTGTTTTTCTGTAAGCATCCTTTCTATGAAAGGTTGCAAAGTGCTTTTTTGGATTTTGATGAGACTTTTAGACCTTTCAATAGGACAAAGCTTGCTTATCACTGACAGAATGGAGAATTTGCTGGTGAGACAAAGGTGGAGAATTGGATGGGCTGAAAAGGTAACTCCTCTGTCAAAATGAAATCTTAATAATCTTTTTGGGCTTTTAATAAGTACATCAGTACTGTAGGACATTACAATGTGCTTGCAGCAGCTTGTGTAATGGTTATGTTAATGTTAAAGCCTGAAAATTAATTGTGTTGTGGTGTCTTGATATTTGTCCTTTCACTTTCACCTTTTGTAACTTGTAACATTCCTCCTGAGATGCTGTAGGACAGGCATGTGAACAGCTTTCTGTCTCCTCAGGGTATTCAGTTGCTGCAGAGACTAACCTATAACGTTCCCATCTTTTGTGCTGGTGCCAACATCGATGGATTAATTTTGTTTTTAATGCATCGTGTGTAAGTGTGTACTTGGTGTCTTTTCCTATGGGAAACAGCAAGCTAAGTTTCTAAACTTTCTGAAGGCCATTAGAGTACTGTACTAACCTAGTCTCCAGAGTGAGCTGTGGCATTTATTTCTGTGAAATTAAAAGAGACTTTCCCTTTGAGAACCACATGCCTGTTACAGATTGTCAAATACAATGACTGTGGGACTTTGGGTGATGGAATATTAATTGGTCTCTTAGCCCACCTCCACATCTCTGAGAGCAGGGAGCTAACAAAGAGAAAAGCCAGGAGGAAGTTCATGCTTGTCACTAGGAGCAGACTTGTTAGATTAATAAAAACTTTATTCAAGTGCCCTTGTAAGAAATCTAATGAATATTAGAAGTATATGTAATAGACAACCTCTGCTAGCAGTGATCTCTGATACTTTGGGGTTTTTTTCGGATGTACTCAGTTAAAAGCTGCTCACATTGCATGGATTACAATCTGAATTTTGCTTTGCATGGTGAACTGGTATCCCATTAAAAAACAAGCTCCCGCCAAGACATAAAACAAAATAAAAAGTCCCCCAACCACCCAGCTCTCCCAGTCCCCACCCTGCAACTTCTTGTAATTAAATTCAGGATGCTTCAATAAAAACATCTTTTGGGCTTTTCTTTTAAGTCAATCTACTGAAGATGAGTTAACAATACCGTGTTTAGGACTGCTGGCAAACCTCTGTCGACACAACTTGTCTATTCAAAGTCAGATAAAATCCTTGGTAAGAGTTTTACTTTTGTGTTGTGATTCTCTGGCTTAAGAGTAAAAATTAATTAACTCTAGGAAATTACCTTAGTATTTCTTAAACATTTTCTTTGAGCGATGATAACCCCGACCTACTTGTTCTAACCCCCGACAAATGGGCAGATGTTTCTCCCATGTTGGAGAAGATAACGAGTAGAATAGGAAGTTGTGTGTTCTCTTTCTTTTGGTACATTGCCGTGCTGTTGCCCTGGCTTGCGTTACACATTTGGTTTTTGCAACTGTTCTCTGCAGCCAAAAGGTGAATTTAAAATTTGAGCCTTGTTCCTTAGAAAAACTAAATGTCATTAAAACATTAAGACTGTAGTTGTTTTTTTGGTAAGCAAGAAAGAGATTTACCTTTCAGAAGATAAATCAATAAAATAGCACTGATCTTCATGTCAGGGCCCTTGAATCCTCAAATACATATACATATCGGAGCTACTTTGTTCCTGTGTCTTCATAAATCAGCACAAATATTTTATTTTTTAATTCAAAAATAGAAATTCATCTACATAGCAGCAAATGTTGTACTCTTTACCTTGGAAGACAGTCAGGATGCAAAAAAAAAAAGGAGAAACTATTGTCAGATCTGATCATTGAGCAGAGAAGGGATCAGAGTCAATTTGTGGTGATTCTTTTCTCTTACAGGCTTTAGCAAACTACTCTCTCATATATCTTTAAAATAATGATGGAATTTCTTGCTTGGTTGGTTCTCTGTTGTTTTGGGGGGTTTTTTCTCATTTTTCTGTATACAGGTTCAACAGAGAACATTAACATCAATGTTAATATTTGTGTAGTAGAACAATAAAATAGCTTTCCTAGAGAACTGTTACCATACTAACCTATTTTTGTATTATTTGTTATTTGTATGGCTTATTTATAAATATGCAAAACCTGTAAATTTGGTGGGTTTGTAATACTTGTGTTTCTCCTTTTTGCTGTAGAATAATGTGAAGAGTTTCTATCGTACCTTAATAAGTTTCTTGGCCCATAGCAGTTTGACTATGGTTGTGTTTGCACTTTCGGTATTATCAAGCCTTACTCTAAATGAAGAAGTAGGAGAAAAAGTAAGTGAGTCTTTGAAATTGTTTCTATTCTTAAGTTGTAGATAAAACCAATTGTCACACTGGCCAAATAAAATTCTAATTCCAGCTGGTTTTAATAAGCAAGACACCCAGCAAAGTATGTGCCTATACATAACTTTCTTCCTCCTTTCAGCTCTTTCACACTCAAAATATCCATCAGACATTTCAGTTAATATTCAATATTGTTGTAAATGGAGATACTCTAACAAGAAAATATTCTGTTGATCTACTCATGGATCTCATGAAGAACCCAAAAGTTGCAGATTATCTTACCAGGTATGACTTTGTTTCCTAAAAATACAAGGTGTTTTTCCTAAGATCTAGTTCAGTTTCTTTGCTGTATGCTATTTGAATTCTAAACCAAGCATTGGGAAAAAAAAAATCCCAAGATGCTTTTTGAATGTTGCTAGTTGATTATAATTATAACTGCTATATCTGAACCTGCAGGGTTGCTGGGTTACTAGTTCGACACAGAAGTGTGAATCAAAACCTGTTTTTTTCATTCTCTCTGAAGGAATATTGAATACCCTGTTCTGTAATTTTTGTCTGGACAGTGTTGGTAGTCAGACAACACCATGAGTAGCTGTCCTGCCTTTTACAGTGAAGTGGAATAGTATGATTGAAACTGTAAGAAGTAATAATTTTACAGGGGGAGGGGTGTCAGAGTGGTTCTGTGGAGAGCATGAGTAGTAGTTCTGCAAATTCAGCCAGAAGAATTTAGTTGCTGATTTTCAATCTAAATTAAGCAGTAAGAATAACTGAAAAATCATAGGTTATTTTAAGGAATTTGTTTTCATTCTTAGAATGTTTTTAATGCTTATGCTGTTTCAAGTAGAAATTAAATTATCCAAACTATCACTGTACTTGAAGTGTTTGGGGATGAGAAGGAGAATAGGGCACTTTCATCCATCACTGAGTGTAAATGTCTAAACGTGTTGAAATTTCAATTTTTTTATTTTTTTTTTTTTCCTTCTCTATGCGTGCTGTAGATACAAGCACTTTACCTCTTGCCTTGGTCAAGTATTAGATCTTCTTCACGGAAGGGATCCTGATTCATCGTCTAAGGTACTTCTACTTTTTCAGTTAAAGGCTAAGAAGCTAGACTCCTAATCCTGTTCCTCTTCTGTTGTTACAAATAGGTTCCTTGTGTACAAGGGTTGATAATGAAATACACTGAATTCAGGACTTTTAAATGACCAAGTGTATATTTTCTAGTTATGCAAAAGGCTGTTAGGGTGAATTTGTAATGTTGGGGTTTTTTCCAGACTGTGTGACTGCTTTCAGGCGACAGATGTAAAAGTGCAAGGCACCTTTTGTGCTTTGGCTAATAAGAAATTTTGGGAACTACCAGTGTATCCTGCTATGCTCTCTAAATTGAGAGGATTAATACTACTCAGACTTCAACTGGAGGTCAGGGAACCCTGATGCTAATTTGAAAGGTTTAGGAATAAGGGTTCTCACCTTAGATGAACAAATAGATGCCACTTCCATTTAAGCAGTGAACTGTTACATTCAACTTTGTCTCACTACCACCTTATGTAAATGAAACGTTGGCTGTCACTAAAGGCTAAAATATGAAATGTGGAAATGTTGAGGCTAAATATATCTGTGAAACAGATCTGGAGCTTTTTTTATGAATGTGTTACACATCCTAGTTAATAACAGATGCTACTATTTCTCTCTGTGTGATTGTTGTTTATTGGGTTTGTTTAGAGAGGCATGTTGACAAGGAGCTTTCCAGGGTGGTTTTCTCTTTGTGCATGCTCAGAGACTTGTGCATCCATTCCTGTTTCTCTTCAACAGCTTTCTTCATGCTGAATGTATACATGTTTGTACTTTTTATTGTATCACTAGCCAGCAGTCATGTCTGAAAAAAAGAAAGCAATACACTGAATACTGTCATAAACCTTCACCAGTCCAATGAATGAGTCTGCTGCTGACTTGGCTGTAAAGAAAGAAAATCCTTCCTCAGAAAACTTCACAGTAGTAAAAGGAGTTGCATAGAACTTGTGTATCTCTTTAGACTTGTGTTATGGGAGTTGGAGTTTCTGTGTAAGTTCTGATTTAAAAGCATTTGAACTCTCCTTCACTTCACACAGATCTTAGAGCTGCTGCTTGCCTTCTGCTCTGTGCTGGAGCTGCGTCATACCCTGCGGCAGGCAATACTGGAACCAGCTGGCTTGCCGGTCTCTGCAAACACCAGACTTGTGACTCGTTCAAAGAGCTTTGAACCATCTGTTGCATTGGTGCACTTGTCAAACCAGCCTTTGGAAGGCTCTGAAGACTGTTCAGGTCTAGCATTGCAACTATTCAAAGAGATTTTTGAGGTACCAAGACTGATAACTGAGTTTAAAGAGCTTCTTAGCAGCTCTTATTTTTAAATGATTTTTAAACAACTATTATAATTTGACTTGAAAAATACCACGTTAAAAAACATACCTGTAATAAAGTTCATTGTAAAATAGTTATGTTGAAATAAACATACTTCATAACACAACCATTCTTTTAAAGACATGGGATATTTTAGAAATATGTCTGTGTAGTAAGTGGAAGACATGGCAGTTTATGAAGTCATGAGGTAGATAGAAAACTCAGAATTCCTTTCTAGGACCTACAGAAGTGAGGAAGTTCCTGCTATTTCTGTTCTCTGTAAACTTCCTCCTCCAGTATGATACTGGTCAGCCATCTTAAACCTGAAACAGCAAGAGGCTGGTGCAGGAAGGGGTAGAGTAAGCTTGGCTTCCTTGTGCTGTACTTTTAAATACTGACATAAAATAAAATGTTTTTATTACAGGATGTTATTAACAATAGGAACGGTGCATCAGCTGAACACTTTATGGATCTTTTGCTGCCAGTTCTTCTTGATCATCTTCAGATACCAGAACAGATTGTGGATGAGCTATTAGTGAAGAAAAAGTGTGAAAGAATGGTCAAGGCTATTAATGTCCTGACAAATATCCTTTTTATGTGCCTATTGGCAGCTGATTTATTATTCCTCCACCATGATCTTCTCTAAGATGTTAGAAGATCATGTCCACCTTGGGTCACTATAATAGCTTCTAATGACAATAATTGCCCTAATTTTACTTAGGAGTGTCATCTTGCAAGATCTAAAGTAGCTTTGTAATTGCTGTGAAATTATTTTGTAATACAGTGGTGCAGGATAAAATGTTGTGGCTATTCAACAGAACAGAAGCACTTCACAGATTGAAAATTAAGAGGAGTGTTTTCTGTTGAAATTGTGTAGGGAATTTGGGCAGCCATCTTGATCCATGTAGTATTGTTGCCTAGCTAAGTCAAGTGCAGCTCCCAGACAAATATCATACAAATTTAGATCAGAGAAACAAGGAAAAATAATGTGGAATGATACAGTTTTGCACTTCTCGTTGATTCCTTAGTGTCTGCAGTAAGTTTAGTTAGGAGGACATGACTCCAGGGTGTAGTCCTGCATCTAAGCTGAGCTCTGTGGAAAGGTCTCTGCTAGCTCACTTCTAGGTGACTAGTTCTTGTGTTAGGGACTGTCTTTCTTTATGCCACTCATTTTACTGAGGTTTCCCTTAGCTGTCTGTTTCCAATAAGTGTGTGTATTAACTGAGAAGTGAAGCTTGCTTGGCTTGTGAGTTAGGCATGATTTAAGTGGTTTATGTTGTTGGGTATTAAAAGCTTTTTGTGGAGGCTCTTGTGCTTTGATGCCCTAGCTTTTGTGTCCTTTGTTATTAGAAAATGTTGCCTTTTGGTGCCAATGCCTAGGCTTAGGTGTATCGAATTTATTCTTAACTCTGCCACTGCTCTGCAGAGATGACATACTGAAAATGCGTGTCTCCAAGGTGCTGACTGCCAGCCAATGCACAAGTCTGATAGAACACCAGTTTCCTTATAGTGGGATTGATACTGGTTTTGGGACAAAATTGGCGGACTCTAACATGTGGTGAGCATACATGTTTATTTAAAATCTAATTAAGCATGACTGGTGTGAGAGCTGTGATATTGTTGCAATGGAAAGAATGTGGTAGTGGAAAGAACCATTTAAATGCATATAAATCAGTATTGGTATTAAATCAAACTTAGTATTTTTGTGGAATAAAAAGTAATCTTGCTGGTCAGTTCAATAAGTAAAACCTAGCTTGTACATTCAGAAACTGTTTCTGGCGTAAGCTGGAGATCCACTTATGTGGAACAATGACCTTAAGCCTCATGCAGTAGTTCAGGCTGATCCAAGTTAAAGCTTACCAGAACGACTCTTGGCACGTGACTCTTCTCACTTTAATTTTATGCAGTCAGAGTTCCAAAATATCACACATCAGTATGGGGAGCAATTGTTGCACTGAAAATTAAATACACATTCCTTCAACTCAGCGTCATTAACCCGAATGTCAATATAGCTGAGTTACATGGCCAAAACCCAGTGAAATATAAGTGGACCTATAATTAAACCCTGCTCGCTATCAACCTGGAAGTGGTGTTTTTGGTCTTCATTGTTGCCATCCTTGGCATGCTGGAGAAGCTCAGGCACACCTCCAGGGATTTCAATATGATCTCTTTGGCTTTAGCATTGTTGCCTTGCTAGACATGCTTAATTCCTTTGTGAAGGTTTTTTTTTTTTTTAATTGACTGAATTTGTCAGTGCTAATTTGACATATCGCACCTTTTTTTTCCCCACCCAATTTGCTTTTCTACTTGGATGTTTAAAAGCAAACTTGCTGCTGATATTATTTTGAAAACTCTTGATCTTATGAGCAGATTGCAGCAGGATGTTCCTGGTATGAAGGTCAGCTTCTACAAAATGTTACAGGTATGATTTTAAAGTGTTTTATGAAATGTATCTGTGAAATAAAGTGTCACTGCACTACAGTAGTTTTAGTTCTAAATGTTTTGCATGCTTATCTCTGAAGTGCTAAAGCTTCTAGGAAAATACAGTCCCTTATGCACAATTCTTAAAGGTTGTTTCACTGTTAATTCTTCTAAAATAAGAGTAGTTTGCTTTTGCTCCAGTCATTTGTTTTGGTAATGCATATGAAATCATACTTTAGCTGCCTGGAAGTATTATCCTTTTAAGACTGCGTTATGACTGCAGTTTAAAGGTAGGAAACTAGAAAACAATTACCACAACAGTATCATTATTTGTGGGGTTGGTTACCCCACATATACGTACATCTAATTTGGAACTTTGAATGGCCAAAACAGTCTCTGGTACCTATTGGTCAGATGATACCTTAATAATTTATAGATGGAAAAGCAATCCAGGCAATCAAGCACTTCTTGCTGGTTTTGAGATTTTTCATTCTAGAATGGGAATTGTGTCATTTAATGGGTAACAATGAGTTTTACAGTCCACAATTAATCTTTTTAACTTCAGCTAGTGACTTTTTATGTTGAGTACCAAACACTTGAAAACTTGCAGGAATTAACTAGTCTCTTTACCTGTTGTGTTGCCTTTAATGTAAAACATGATTTCAAATACTCAGAAGTATAGACTACTCTTAAAATCACTTGTCTTCTGTTGACTTCAGGCTCAGAAACTTAGAAAGGCAAACTTTAAGAAGGTAACTTAAGTTTTGAATAAAACATTTCTGTGCTCATGGGCCTTGATATTGTGATGTTTTGGTAGTTTGTGTTTGGTGGGTTTTTTTGGTTATTGTTGTCTGATGTATCTTGTTTTGACCAAACGAATTTCTTTTTTAGGATCAGCGCTTGATTACACCTTTGACATTTGCTTTAACATCAAACCATGGAGAGCAAGTCCAAGTGGGACTTAGAATACTGTTTGAGGCTGCACCCTTACCAGATTTTCCTGCCATAGTGTAAGTATTTCTGTGACACTCTGGTTAGATTTGACCTTTTTGTGGGCTTAGTGATACTCATGTTTTTTGGACTACTATTTTCAGAGACAGAAACTTTAGAAAAATTGTCTTGTTTTTGCTTTATGTGCACTTATGAGACAGTCATGATCCTGGAGGCCAGAGGAAGCCATGCCAATGCTGATGGTGTTCATTTTATGTAGGATCCTAGAGAGCATGGGAACAATTGACTCCTGTCCATAAGTGCTCATTTGTCTGAAGTCTGTGCTTGGAACTTAGCGTGCATCTAATATTCTGACTGTCAGATTTCTCTCTACTGAACTCTGTCAGATGTATCATTCTTCAGTTCCTAAAGCTTTGATTATTTTGCAGTAGCTTCCAAGAAAAAACAGGTTAGGATAAGACACAGGCAGATGGCAGTTCAGGTAATATTTAAGGTGGTTTAAAAAAGGGAAAAAGTATTGAGAAACTCTGTTTGTTAGAGTCCTTACTTCTGTAGATGTAATAAAATGAAAAAAAAAGATTTTAAATTGTATTACAACCTGGAGTTGAACCTGACGGATGTCAAAGGCAACATCAGCAGCAAAAGCCAGACTATGAAAATGTGTGCCTCTCTGCTAAGTGGGGCAGGGGACCTGTTGACAAAGGACATGGAAAAGGTTGACATAGTGAATGCCTTGCTTGGTCTTCACTGATAAGGACTCCCAGAGGCAAAGCAATGTTCCTGAGAGCAATGAGAAAGCGTAGAGGAAGGAAGACTTGCTCTGGGTGGCACAGGGTCAGGTTATGGAACATTTAAACTAACTGGATGTATGGAAGTCTGTAAAACCTGACAGGATGTGCCCCTGAGTGCTTAGGGAGTTGCCTGATGTCATTCCAAGGCCACTCCAGAATGAGTGATCAACTCCCACTGATCATCCAGAATGTCTTTGAAAAGTCATGGTGACTGGGAGAGGTTCCTGAAGACTAGAAGAAAACAAATGTAACTGCTGACTTCAACAATGGCAAAGATGATAAGCAGCACCCTGGACTGCACTTGGAAGAGCACTGATGACAGGGCAGAGGAGGTGATCCTTCCCCTCTGCTCTGCTGTGGTGAGACCACACCTGTGGTGTTGTGTCCAGGCCTGGGCTCTCGGATGCAAGAGAGATATGGACATACCAGAGGGAGTCTGGCAAAGGGTTTGAGGATGAGCATGTGTTATACAAGGTGAGACTGCAAGAGCTAAGCTTGCTGACTTTTGAGAAGACTTGCAGGGTTCTTATCCGTGAGTTGAAATGTCTGATAGAAAGGGAGAAAGGAGACAGAGCTAGGCTTCTCAGTGGTATCCACTAACAGGATAGATGTAGGCACAAAATGAAATATAAGAAAAAGCCTTTTAGATTTCTTTAAATATCAGTAAAGAAACCCTTTTACTCTACAGGGTGGTCAAACTGGAAAATGTTGCCCAGAGAAGTTGTGGAGTCTATCCTCTGAGAGAGTCAAAATTACGAGGCACAGTCTTGGGCAACCTGCTAAGAGCAGGAGAGTTGAACTAGGTGGTCTGTAGATGGGTCCCTTTCGACCTTAATTATTCTATAATTATATGGGTTTGTGGCTATAAGAAGCATTTTTATAATGGCCAGTAATGAATAGTCTGGCTGAAAGAATGAAGGATCTTCACAATCAAGTATGTCTGGAATTGTACAATGGAATAGGCAAATAACATGTCTATAAATGCAAGTTAAAAATAGCCATTGCTCACTTAGGAAGCAATTGAGACAGCACTTCAGTGAAGTGGTTGGGATAGCTTAGTAATTAAGGAATTTATCAAGAGGAAAAAAATTATAACTGGTGCCTCTAAAATCAGCTCTTTTGATTTATCATTCTTACTTGAAACATGTTATTAGTACCTGCCTTGAAAATACTAACCACACATACAGACACTGGGATATGAGTACTGTAAGTACTTTTTTCCTAAGCTTTTGAGTTCTCTTCCCTATACAAATTTAAACAGATTGCTCTTTTATCTGCACACTTAAATTTTGGTTAAAACTTAGAAAATTAAATGTGCTGTATGCAATACAGTATTGTAAAATAGAATTACAGACAAGGAAATGCTGAGGTTTATTGGTAGCACTCTGCCTTTTCTTCATTCAATCTTGTTATTTTTATGCCCAATAAAAATTCCTACTAAATACTTTCTCAATCTTCTTTGAGACAAACAAACAGTGACCTAGTTAAGTTGAATAATAACAGGTGAAATAACCTGTTTCCCAGGTTCATAAGAGATATGATCTGTTCTGCTCAAAAAGAGCTGAGCATCATGCCCTTTCTGATGGGATTCTGTATTTGTCTCTAAAGGTTAGCCATGATACATTTCTTTTTTTCCCTTTTTCTGTATCTCTGGTCAGTTTGGGCACATGTCCAATACACATCTTTGTACTCTGTGGTAATGCAAATGTGACTGTAAATTTTGTTATGAAATTGTTCTCTTCAGTCCTTGTAATGATATTGGTAGCAGGTTGTGTCATTAATAGCCTCTCATGTTTGTACAGGCTGGGTGAAAGCATTGCAGCAAATAATGCCTACAGACAGCAAGAAACGCAACACACGGCAAAGAGAATCCAAATGCAGTCACCTGTGACCAACACTACTTCAGTGAGGTGTTCTTCATCCTGTCCTTCAAGTAATGAATCCAAAGCTTCAAATGTTGAGGAATTAATACAAAAACTTCATTCTGGACTAGAGGTTAGTAGAATTTATATAACCTTGTGAAATATTTGACACTTTTTTTACTGGAAGGGATTAAAATTAAAATCCAAGTGTCAGACTACCGTGTGTGTAACAGTTAAGTTTGGTTTAGATTCCTGTCTGTTTGAAACATGCCCCTTTTACTGAACTCCTGAGCAAAATTCAGAGGTGCTATGTTGAGCTGCACCAGAAGGTAGGGCTCCTTATTGAGGGCCCTCTCCAGCGGGTTCGCCCACAGTCGTGTAAGCTGTTGGATGCGGAGACAGGAGCCAGGTACAGTCCGACTGCCCAGACTTGCTGGGACACATACAAGGAACCTCCTCCCTCTGCTTCCTAAGAAATAGCGTGCAATAAAATGGATATGCTGTGCTGCTTTAGAAAAGTGTGGTGCATCTCTTGTGTGCCTAAACATGCAAACTGACATTTTCCTTTGGTTGGCTGTAGCTGACTCTAGCATTTGCAGTTCAGTTTGTGTGGCCTTCTTGGAAAGGCGCTGTTACTATTTCAGAAGACAGTCTTTACTTCCCTCTGCAGCAACTTGCATCATGAATGAGACACTCAGCCAGGCGCTGCATACCATGTGCCCATGTGCTGCTTTGTGGGCCATCCTGGCAGATACTGAATATATCTCTTCTTTCCTTTTTCTGTTCAAAACAAGTTAGCTGCTTTGTAGCTGCTTTAGTCTGAGTAGTGGATTGTTGATTCTGTTTTCTTTTGGCTTAAAAGAACAGTATGCAAATTGGGAAAAGGAATAGAAAGTTTCTTGATAACAGCTTGATATCTGTATCCATGGCATTGCCTCCAGCCTTAGCTTTGCAACTCTCATCTCTTTGTTGTAACTGATAAAAGTGAAACTCAGAGAGCTACCAGTTCCAGTCAGCTGCCAGAATAACAGTGAAAAAGGTCAGGTGAGTCTTTCTTGGCTTGCTTTTTACTCTGCCCCTGGATGCTCCCCCATTGATCATCCTTTTCAGGACTGCATGTGTGAGTCTGTGGGTGCATTGCTGTGTTTATATTAATGTAAGTCTAAGCAGCCACAGATGCCTACACAGCACAAGTGCAGCAGCTTCCAGTAATGTGACAGATTGTAAACCTGCTTTGATTTTTTTTTTTTAGAGGAGAAAGCTGTTGATTAATTGTTTAGTGATTCTTTTCTTAGACCTTCTAATTAGTAATTCAAAATCAATATACACATTCACCTAAAATATCCAGTACTTCAGTTCTGTGTGTATATTGTGTGAAGCTCAAATGCTTGTAAAAACATAAATGAGTAAACACTTTTCATAGTATTCAGAGAGAATGAAGGGAACTTCATTCTTAGAGCTTTTCTTAGAGCAGTCATTTCTATGTTCTTTTAGATGCTTAAAGTTTGCAAGTAGGAAAATAAACTATTCGTTTTGTACTTTAGGGACAGAAAAATGGGCTGAGAACTGGAGCTACACAGGGTCTCCTGTTAATTTGCAAAAAACATTCTTACATAGTGGTTGAAGATGGTGCAGAGAAAGTGGCTTTTCTGTAGGTGTTCAATGTATGAACAGCTGGCATAGTTTGCACTTGGTCATGCATCAGCATCTATGAACAGCTACTCAGAACTGGTGTTATAGCAGCACTGCCTAAGAGAAAATATCCTGAAATCACCAAGTACCTTTCTCACTTGATTCAGGCAAATATTTTAACAAACACTTAGGACTTGTTGTGCTATACATGGTGCATTTCCTCTAGTAAGTCACTGGGTTAACATAGTAGGTTCTGTCCTCCATAGTATCCTTTCTAGTATCCTAGAAAAGCTTT
>VYZT01064576.1:432-10818 GCA_013400735.1 Pomatostomus ruficeps
GGAGTTTTTGGTTCTTTTGCAATGCACATTCTAAACAATGTTTTAAATATTTAATATGTTTTAAAATAGCATGTGGAATGCCAATTTTTTTTGCTCCGTTAGCTGAAAGAAAATGTTCATGTATCTCCATACATAGTCACTCTGTGCCGAAATACATTGCAGGAGAATAAAACCAACGTAAATCATAGTCCAGTGGACTGAAAATGCCATCACTTTTGCTTGTCTCCTTTCCAGTTCCTACGACTATAATTGGTTGGGGTATCAATAGGATAATGAGATATTACACACTTACTCAATTGTATATTGGTAATGCTGATTATCAGAAAGCCCAGAATTACCACAAAATCTAAAAATCACTAAAAGATATCAGTTATTTAAAGTTGTCTTCCATGCCACATAAACAATTTATTCCCTATTACATACTTACTTTTTCCTTTTTATTATAGTTGAGTATGCATGAAAATACTTCTCTCTCATCACTGATTCATGAGAACACCGGTGCATTTTATGCCTATGCCTAAAGTTGAGGCTTAGACAGAAAATATATGGAAAACTCTGGGTTTGGCTGTGTACCGTGGTCATGCAATTCTTTTGTTAGAATTGCTTGAGTTGGCTGCAAATTTAATTAGGATTATGCAGTGCCAACTAATTTTAGCATTGTAGAAATTCACAATTAATTAGCTGAAAGTCTTGTCTTATTAAACCAAAATGCCTTCCAACTCTTTTTTATATTGTGGATAAAACACTGTTCCGTCCATTTCTTTTTGATGTCTTGAAAGATGTAAAATAGTACTTTTGATCATAAAATACATTGATGAGTTTTGTCCTAAAATTTACAATGCACATCATTATTGGTTGAGGTATTAACTGATACTTTCATTACATTCCTGTGAGATTATACTCAGAACTGCAGTCCAGTATCCATCGATTTATTCCATCCTCTTTGATTATTTTAAAGATATTTCTTTCAATCAGTCACTGGATGTCACTACTTGTTAATTACTAGTTTTGATGACTAAGTATAGTCTAACATCAAGGAATTCTATGTATATATTATTAGAGGGGGTAAAAAATATAGTTTATATATAATTTTATAAATAATTTCACTAAAATTTAGGCCACTTAATAGAAAAAGTAACAAGTTACAATATAGCATGCTTTGAAACCTTATGAAGTTAGACTTTACTCTCAGGAATAAAGAAAATAATTTTTTTTCTGTATCTATGAATTGACCATTTTGGGAGTTTTTTTTCAGATCCATTTTACTGATAGTGATGCACACATTTTATTAACAACCATTAGAAATTAATCTAATTTTTTCTGTTAAATTTCACAGAAAATTATTTTTTTAAGCTGAAAAATCCCATAAACTCACACATTGAACAGTTGTGATTAAATATTTAGAGGGAGTGTGTAGTAGAAATGAATAATTTGGCAGTCACAATGCTCTGTAGTATTAATGGATGGAAAATGGAACAGAATATGTTATAATCCTGAGGCCATCTAGAAAAATTAAAAATAAAAATTTAAAGCAGTCAAAAACCCAAGCATAGACCTGGCCAACTTTGATGGAAAACAGCACTAACTCTTCAAGGTAGTCTGTGACTATGGCTTGAAACTTAAAACACACAGATTGTTAAAAGTCAGGTGACTTGTACCCAGTGTGATGTTACAATAAAACTGAAATTGTATAAATTGATGGGACACTTTAAGACTTAAATGCCCCTTAAGTCATGACAGGAATTTTTTTTGGTGGATGCAGCTGAGTTTGAGATAAAACAGCTAAATTCTGAATAAAATACAAAGTTCTGTTTTAATGTGTGTAAATTCTACACCTTTATCACGCCAAACTGAAATGCAGAATAGCAGATCATTTCTGTTTATAAAATACACCCTGTTGTCTCTCTTGAGGTCATAGGCAAAATGCCAACAGACTTCAGCAGAACCAAAATTTCATTCACACTGTCCCATAATTTGCCCCTTAGCTTTGTGCATTGCTGAAATCTTTAAGGGCAAACCCTTGACTTAGGAAATGTAATGAAAAAACTCACATAAACCTAAATAAATCTAAAATTTAATCCTAAAAGTTCAAGCAGAAAACGCTGGATGATGCCTCACTGAATGTCAGACCAAATACAGACAGGCAGATATGTTGCTTGTTACTATTGGTGACTATCAGCAAGTAAAGGCTATAAGGAAAAAACCAAAACCAAATACAAGTTTAATTACCCCAAATAACATATAATTACACAGAAGATTAGTGGCAAAAGTATTTTAATGTACTTTTTTTTCCCCCCTAGAATAACACTCTTAAAGTAATATACTTTCAAATCCCCCGTAACCAGTTGTTCTCTGTTCAGCTGTGGGAGGAAATGTGTACTTAGAACAGCATACACAGTGCACTTCCATTTGATAAGTGTAACATTACAAATTAATTAATATCTATCTGATTTCCATGTGAGCTTGATATTTGGAAGAGAGCTGCTGAGCAGATTTCTCATCATTAGACAGCCCATACTTCTTCTGCAGGAAGTGGCTGATGCGTTTACCACTTCACATGTAAAAAATAATATTTAAAAAAAAAGAAAGCTGAGAAACAGGTGGAAAAAATAATGCATACTGGAAACTGAAATTAGTAGATTAAACATCAAACAAAACCTGTGATATGGGAGAGGTAGTTCAGATAAGATTGATGTAAGCCCTGGTCCTGCAGAAATGTCAAAACCCTCATTATTTTCTTAAAAAAGTGGAGATTTCACATCAGATTTTATCAACAAAGCAGGGCTAGAATATAGTTCTGCCTTTAAAAATAGCCCAAGGGAATGAGACACAAATAGAACCTGGACCTTGCACCTAATCTGCTAGATTCACATGAGCTGTGAAGCAAGAGTCAGTGTTCTGGTCACGAGCATATATTTGCTGTTACGGAGACAATATTTTTGGGTTTGAACAACCTTGTAAAAGAGTTAAGCAAATATGTATACTTTCAGAAGCTTCATGTTTGCTCGACTTTTCATTGCATCTTCAGTTAGCTAGGGTTGCCCTGCAAAGTCTGTCCAGAACATACTGCACTCTGCAGTGTCTGCACTGTTATCTTTGACTTGAGCTCAGGTTTTGTAATCCAGTGTGTGCTCTAGGTGCTAAGCTAACAGATAACCTTTCCAGGTGCTACACACTTAGATTTGTAGTTGGTATTATTCAAGTTTATTACTTTCGATTACTGCCATGCATTCCAGCAGATTTATTAGGATTATTTTTGAATTCTGATTTTGTTGTTCCCTTTCTCCTTTCTCTATTTTTCTTGTTGACTTGCACTACGGACACAGGGATAAATGACACAAATTTTAATCCCAGTTTTTTAAATATTAAAATAATTGTTTTTCTTTTGCATTATGCTTTCTTGTCTTACATTTTACTGGGAAACTATAAGTTGTCTTAGTTCTCAGGCAGACATTTAAGGAAATCCTGTTATTTATAAGGTTTAAAGTGCTGTCAGATGAATGGAGTCCCATATTGTTTAAGCTAACTGTTTAATGAAAAAGAAAAGGAACTAAATCTTTTATGCCAGTTCTGAANAATGAAAAAAAAAAGGGAACTAAATCTTTTATGCCGGTTCTGAAAAAAACTCGGAACTGAATGTGTCATTTGTTATCAAATATGGTAAGATATCCCTTGGTGATATTAAACTTTGTAACCCTACAACCTGCATTATTTATAAAACAGGTGTCTAAACTTCTTGATGCTCACAAGTGTGTGTAGAGTCACGCCATTTTAAATCTAATTAGCGTTTAATAAGCCATTGGAAATATTGTCATTCAGCTCTTAAAAATTAATCCTTATCTCTTAACGTATGTTGTTATTTTGAACCAGTAATTATTCTGGAACAAAAAAGAGGCCTGAGTTAGTCTGAATTAACATAAACAGCTCCCATGATTATTTTATGCGCTTCCAGCAGAGAGGTGTTAATAGTCTCCTCATGGTTTGACAGGGAAAACTCTGTAATAGTGGGATTGAAAATTTTTCTGCATGATGGTCAGCACAACTAATATAGATCAGACCAGATGAAAGAACTACGGAGCTTTCAGGATGACAGTCTGAGCTCCAGCGGTGTACCTTCTTTGCCAGCAAATGATATGCAAACTGAACCTGGGATCTGCTAATAAACCTGGGTTCTTTCCAGCTCACATATTGGCAATTAAGACTCCACGCAGGAAATAATCGACAATTCTGTCAGTAATGCTTGTGTCAGAAGGGAATTCAGTCAGTTTTCCAGAGCTGGACTCCGTACATACTACTAAGAAGAGTAATAAATAAATAAATACATTCACACACAGAGATGCATATGCATAGACATTCACACACGTAAAAACATTTATATGTATATATGCATGTGTATATGTATTTATATAAAAACACATGTATTATCAATCTAGAAAGAAGTTAGAATACAGTTGATATGTAGCTCTGTGTCTAGCGTTTGGAACAATTAGCTGCAAAGAGAACATAAATTTTGCTCTTGTACAACAGACCTGTTCTCACCACAGGCTTAGAAACTGCAAGGACTCCACAGTTGTGCTTTCTCAGTCTTGCTTTCCCTTAAATCAGTGAGGGGAACGGCTAGAGTGAGGATGATAAATTAAAGAAACTCAATACTTACTATCAAATCCTAAATACAATAATTTTCAATATTACTTCACTGACATCAGCAACCTCAAAGGATGCTAGCATTTTCCCTCCCTTTTTTAAAAAATGTTGTATAAATGCATATATTTTTTGGTATCAACATTTTCAGGATTGAAATTTCTAATTCATAGAACTGATTAAAATACAAAACCAGAAACTTTGCACTACAAAACTTTATAATTTTTTTTTTAATTATAATTTTTCTTTAAATTCTTTGCAATGGCATGGTTATGGAAAAAGGTGAGGAAATGTCAGAACTGGTATTTGTTGCTTAACTTTGAATAATAAATGAAGGTTTCTTCAAACTCATTGTGGAAGAGCATAAGAAGCAAAATCTATCTACTCATAGCAGATGACTTTAGGAGCTCACAAGAAAGAAAAATTGTGCGGCTCAAAGGATTGTGAGACTGAGAAAAGTCTGTGACCCACAAAGCACCTATAGATATACACTTTGAGTCAAATTTTCTTTTCTTCAATTAAAATCTGATTGCTATCTAATAACTGCATAGTAGTTTGTCTTCTTTCATTGCCTTCCCAATAAGGTGGAACACAGGATAAAACAAGTTGAATCAACAAAACTAAACTCCCATGCCAGAAGATCAGAAACAGATGGCAAGAGACTTTGCATATGCAGATTCAAAGGAGGCCTAGTTATAGAGAACATATGAACACTGGAAACGAGCAGCTGATCCAAACTGCGTTGAATACAGAGCTGTAAGCGACAGACAGATTCCACCAGGGCATGACTACAGCTGCCAGCACTGCTTGGTTTCCTCATCACTTTTGAATGATCTTACAAACCAATCCAGCTTAGAATGAGATTTTGGAAGTTAAGTAATGCTAGAATGTACAGCTGTTGTACTCTATGGACTAGTGGAGAAAATGTGTCAGAACTTGTTTTTAATTTTTTCCAACGTAGTTTTAATCAGTATCACCTTAATGGAATTGTATCTACCAAGTAGCTCACTTTCCAGCCAAGAAAGTTTGACAGGAGAAAGAATCACTTTGGATTTCTAAGTGATAATACAAAAGTTGTTTACAGCAGAAAAAGGATTGAGGCAATATTGAAACAATATTGAAACAAACTTAGCCTTTTGTTTAACACATACCAGCATTGCACATCAAAAAGTATCAGTAGATGCCACCACACTTGACTGCAATTAGAGCACATCCGTGGAAAGCCTGACCAGTAGAGACCAAGAGTTCTAGTCCTGAACTACCAAAGCATTGGCTTCAATTCAGATGAATAATATTAAAGGAAGCCAAAAATGATCCTGGGGTTGATTCAGGAGCCTCTTTCTGCACTGTTTTCTTTACACTTTCTACACTTTCATGAAGACATAATACTGATTTCACTACTTCATTGCATTAAGACTCATCTATCTGACCACTGTGTAAGCTCCGGTGGCAACAGTAAATACAGTTCATGAAAAAAAGACATGCATCGTACAGCTCCTACCCCTCTTTCTCAGTCAGAGGTCTTCAGTGGCCTCTTCTAAAAAGGTAAGTCTCTCAAACATGGAGCCTCTTTCTCTCCTGTTCTCTCATTTCTTGAAATAAATAGTTGTATCAAGAAACAGATGTGAAGAATTACAAAAGGAAAACATTTTTCAAATTTTGGCAGTAGAGAAAGAAGCTAATAGCATTTACTACTGATTTGAAGGACGTAAGAGGAGCTCCAGTAACTAAATATTTGCAGAGAATCAAACTAATACTTGAACAGACCAAGCAGCTGAGAAAATTAAGAGACCAGGGTTGAGGTGAATTATTCAAATCCACCTGTATCAGTCCTGAGCAGGAGTTACTGGAGCTCCCTGACATCTGTGAAATGAGTAATGGTTTCATTTAATTTGCCAGCAGACCAGAATAATAGTTTTCATCCAATAACGAAAAAAATAATCAGTGTGCAGAACTATCCTAAACCTCATAGCATTTGATTTGGGTTTTCTTTTATGTAGTATAGGCACGCAGTGCCATGTCAAGTTTAAGCCACTGTTGGACTGAGACAAAATGAAGTCAAAGAGAAAGTTATTACTCAATATGCATGAGGGCTACTGATGAGATTAATTAATAAATGTCTTGTGGCTGTTACCTGGGATCTCAATACCCTTTAATTATCTTTAAATTGAGATTAATGACTACAATATATAATCTTTTCTGATCAATTAAATTTACTTTAAATGCATGTAAATATCAGCATCCGTTTTCATTACAATTGTCATTGCATTCATTCATCCATGGCAGCACTGCTCATAAACATATTTGACAACATTCCATTCCATTTCAAGTGAGCACTCAGAGCAGCCCTGTACCAAAGAGTGCTGGAGGGAGTTCAGCTTTCTGCTCGCATCTGTTGCTGAACCAAACAAGCTTCTGAGCTCTTCTTTCAGGAAATACTAGTTACAGGGAACTCCAGGTGAAAAAAGACTATTTCTGACTATAGACTGTGAACTGGAAGTATAAAAATAAGAGTGCATCTTGCATGTAGATGCTGATAGAAATCCCACTGTAACATTCAGAATTAACTTAGCCCTGCATTCAAATTCAGAATTGGTGTAGAGTACCTTAGTAAGAAGTGTATCAATGCTGTTGAATCAACCATTTGCAAACAAACCCCAGTGTATTACTCAGAAAAATGTGATTTTGCATATCTTTGTAGCAAAGTATGGTATCAGAGGATAGTTTAGTCATGAGCCTCATGGCTCAGTCCTGAAAATAGTCTGATTTAATATTTTCTTCAAAGAGACATGTGCAAAAATTTAAGAATGCTGGTGACATTTTTGATACTGAAATATTTGAGAAACATCATCCTTAGCACAAAAAACCAGGATATTTTTAACCTGGATAATTTGTAATCAAGATATTTACACAGATAACTGCTATGGTTGTAATAGCAGAAGGAGGAAAACTTTGTCAGGTTGAAGTTCAATAACATGACGTTGAAGGCTAATAAAAGTAATTTCTCATGGATTTAGGGGATTTGTAGCTAGGAGTGGAAGCAAAGTGTGTATGCACTAGCTGTTCAGAGGATGAAACCAATTCCCATGTAATCCACCAACAGGAAGATAAATTAGAGAAAAAGTTATTCTATTTATTACTGACATTTTTATATTTTAAATATTCTACATAATCCTTGTAATTCCTATAGAAAGAATTCAAAACTAAATAAAGTCATGATAGCTTACAGAAAATATTATCAGTAGGTCATGCCTGCACTCCACTTACTGGACTTAGCCACATTAGTAGAATACAGCATAACTTTTCTTATTTAACAGTATATCATGATTAATGAGTCAAAATGGAAAAAATGGATTCGTTTGGAAAGAAGATAATGGAAAGGACACATCCCCTAAAACTTGTGCACACAGTGAGTAGTTTTGCTGAAGCATATAAATCTGCCTGTGTGATAGTGGAGGACACAGTTAGGTTTTTGTTGAAAATCTCTGCTAACAATAGCAAGAATTAACCTCTAAACAATCTTATTTTTTGAGGTGCAACACTTGTTTGAAGGGTATATATCCCTTCATCTATTATAGTCACCTCCTCACTTTTCTTTCTGTAGATAAGAAGGACTGTGAGTGAGGCTACAAAATATTTTAAGCTTCTTGAACTTGTAATTGTCTGCATCCCTTTGGGAATCTTGTCTAAAACTCTGGCCTTGACAGTCTGAAAGGTGCACAGTGTTCTGAGATTTGATAAGCGCTTCAAAAGTGAACATTGATCCAGTATTTTAAGCAGTTTTCCCATTAATTTAGAATGACCTACATGTACCTATGGGTGCAATGGCTTGACTGCTAATTGATTTAGGGAAGAAAAATGACTCCTTGAAGGAAACTAAAAATAGATAATAAGAATAGTGATTAGGTACTGCATAGATTCCCAGTCTACTGCTAATTGAAAAAGAAATTAATCTAACGGCAAGACTTTTCCTTGGCATTTTATTGGATTTTGAATTCTTACAGTGCGCAATACATGGAATAATTAGCAGCATCTCTCGGCTGGTGAGAGAAGGAGAAAACACTTCTTCAATTTGATCCCCGGACACTTAATTCACAAGCAGGATTCCATAGTTGTCCCCTCACATATAATTCTTTTCTGTAATTAACCTACTGTTTAATTAACAGAGCTTAGCAAATAGCTGTCAATGAATAATTTATTTGATTAATTTAGCCTTTTTTTTCTTTTTCATAAACAGAATCAGAAGAGAATGGAAATTTTCCAAGATGTATTTTATTCACTAATGTTCATAGATAACTTTTGTAAATAATTCTTGGGTTTTGGTTGATATTATTTAAGTAAATTCTAGCATTTCTAATAACTTAGGTATCTGTTTTAACCAGTTTATTAATTTTTAAGTGACCATGCTGTATATAGCTAAAACCAACAGACTAGAGTTTGGGGTTTTTTCTCAGTTGTAATATTCAGAGTTCATAAATTGTCTTGTGATTAGATGACCAATTTAGTGAGAAGAAACAAAATATTAAATAAAAATCACAGTAACTGGACAAAAAATGTATGTAATTAACAGTCAGTTAATTTGAGATATACAATGTAACACACACCATCTATACATGCACTTGTTTATTCTTTGAAAGCAGATGCAGGACCATCAACATGATAGAAAATAAAATTTTTTTATCTCTTTTAATCAGTCTATGATCTGAAGAGTTTCTCACCCTTGAGCTCAGTAGTGCATATTATCTCTGCATCCAAAGCCCGCTGAAGTGTTTGGAGAAACTTTAGTATTGTTTGGCTCACACTATTAAATTAGAAGTGTCATCTTCCTGATTTAGAGGCAGCATAAAGACATTGTCACAATGTGCAACTCAATAATAGTGAATAAATACGTAACTGCAACAGGACTGCAGTTTGATCCTGTGTTTATTACTCACTTCCTACTTCCTCTCTAAACTGTAGATGAAAACTCTTTCTCTCTCCAAGTGGTGAGTCAGCTCCCGGGGTTCAGGGTTACATGGGAGACGGCTGATGCCTGAAGATGTCATTGAGGTGTGTCCAAACCACGTGTTCAGCAGGAGAAGTGTAGCTTGTCAAGCCTCTGAACTATTACAAGAGAAACCCCAAATTTGTCCTACAGAAAGGTGGGTGAGAAGGAAGGAAGGAAGGAAGGAAGGAAGGAAGGAAGGAAGGAAGGAAGGAAGAAAGAAAGAAANGGAAGGAAGGAAGGAAGGAAGGAAGGAAGGAAGGAAGGAAGGAAGGAAGGAAGGAAAATCTCTCCTGAATCCCTTTTGGATTTCTCATACCTAACAAGAATGAGAAAAAAAATTACAAACTTTGGGGTAGTTGAGAAGTCATCAGGTAGGTACTTCAGTAGCCATGGGAAGCAGATATGCTAAGTTAGAAATATGACTGTTGTCTGATTTTTTAAGGAACAATCTTTCTGTAATCTGAGTTTTTCAATCATAATCAATTTTTCTTGAGCTGTCTTATGACTCACCCATCTTGGTGAAGATAGAAATTATGTGAAGTATGAGTCACAGAAGTTTCTATTTTACAGTTTTTGTCAGATCTTTCAGCTGCAATGGGTTTGCTCTGGAAAAATAATTAAATCTTTTACATCCATAACTTATGTGATTATTAATTATACAGCTCCATGATAGAGCTGCATTTATTTGGGTTTGCCTGTCAGGCTTTTTTTTTTCCTTGCAGAAGAAGAGGTACTTCATAATTTTTCTGCTCCAGGTG
>VYZT01064580.1:0-61900 GCA_013400735.1 Pomatostomus ruficeps
GATTTAAAAAAAAAAAAAGAACATGGTTAGCATCAAATGATCCTATACAGAAATACTTGTGGTGCTCTAGTCATATGATTTCTTTAATGAAAATAATAGCTTTTGATCTTTTAACATTTATTCAAGCAACTTAAAATTTTGTAGACCTGGTTATAAGTCAGATACATTAATTCTAACTTCTTAGCAGACCAGTTGTTCTGAACCATTTGTTCAGTTCATAGTGGTTTTGATCTAAAGATCTTTGATGTGGATTCAAGTCCAAAGTGACATTTTTGGTATCATTGTATACATTGAGGAATTCACAATTTTCCTTGAAAACCATTCAGTGTTTGTTTAGAGTTCTGTTGTTCTTCTCAGCATTCCCAGAGTTAAGCATTTATTGGTAGGGCTTGGATGTCTTTAAACTTCTTTTGTTTTTCCCTTTTTTCCTCCCCATGATAGAAATGTCTGTGATTTCCTAGGCAAAGACAGGATGATTGCACCTTTGATAGTAAAATGACCTAAAATGAATACAAACAGAGAACATAATGAGAAGTTTCTTAGAGTAATGAATTGGGTTTCCAGGATGGTCAAGTCTTGGCTGGTTGGGCTTGCTGGTCACACTGCTGTGACCATCCCCTTTCACACCTGAAGCTGAGAACTTAGACAATATCAAAGCTTCCCAACATCAGTCCTTGTATGACAGATGTTGCTCATCATATCTCAGGCAGCCTCAGGTGTCTGGAGAGTGACCAGACAGCACTTCAGTCACCAGGTGCTGCTTGAAGGGCCTCTGATCCTTCAAGCACTTTGGAAGGTAGTGCTGGGAACAGCAGAATATCTGGCTTCCTTTTCTGACAGGTGGTTGCTCATGCCATATGCCCCTGGCTTGTAACATGCAGTAGGGTTGTCCCAGGTATTGCAAAGGAAGATGTGCAAGAAATGCACAGACCTGAGTGGTGATGGCCTCCTGGAGCTTCTGGGCAGAGCTGCATGCAGAAAGCTTTCGTGACATACTCAGGGCTCAAGCTTGTGTTCTCAGCAAGTGTTTTTGAGCTGTTATTAGAAACTGCCCCTGGAGAGATGAACTGCTGACTTGATGTGCCTGAAGAAATCTCTTTTTGGACATGCTGGACTTCATTGATTCATTCTTGCTGTGAGTTGTTGATGCAGCTTTTTTTGGGTAGCAGATGTAAATGAACATAATGAAAGTGGCCAACAGGCAGCAGTAGTTTTTAAATGTTCAAACAAGAACGTCTGTTAAGCTCAACAGTCTGTTATGGATGACTGATTCTGCTTGAAATACAACTACAACATTTGAAGATGGGAACTGTAGCTGGTAACCAAAGGAGACCAAATTTGAACTGATTTCATATTATTTTTCCCAATTTGTGCTTGTTTCAAGTGGTTTTGTCTGAGATTGTATGGCTCAGGTAGTAAACCAGGTACAGACTGACAATATGTATTCTATAGATGACAATTGGAGCCTATCAATACATACACCAAATGCAAGAGTTGTATGGCAAACTTTACCTCTTTACAATTAATTTCCTTCTCATTTTGTTTCAATTTCTTTTTTCTCTGCAGTCTGTTCCAGGCCCACAGAGGAAAGAGACCTAGAGTGTTGTTGAATTCTTTCTGATCTGTTGGGAAATAAAATAGGAAGCAGAATAATACTTCTGCTGTGAAATAGCAAAGAAAGTTGAAAGAAAACAGTCAGTGAGTTCCCTTTGTGCCACACTAAATGGATGTGGAGAAAGATATGGATTCTGGGCTCCATGATGGGGAAGAAAATCCATACTTTCTTCCAGATTTTCCCCTGGCCTCTATATTGTTCTATTGTTCCAATAAGACATCTGTGACTCAGAGGATTTATTCAAAATCTATATAAAACATAATAGGCAAAGTTCATTCCAGAAGCCATCAAGTGAAACTGTATTTCTGTCGGGAGAGCTGGGGTCCCTTCTAGTCTGGTCTTTTTCTGTACACAGCCTGGTGGCATGGAGCTTTTCGTTGCACATTAATGCAGCATCAAGGGTTGTGGGGCCCTAAGTCCTATAAAGTAAATGCTAGAAACAATATTGGACCCAAGTAGAACCCATAAATGCAGAGGGAAGCAGAAACCCATATATAAAAGAAAACAGGGGTTGAGAACAAAAGCACAAAACCACATTTCAAGCCCCAAGGGAAAAAGAAAAAAATCACTTTTTGTTTTGGAAGAAGCATCCTTGGAAATGTTCAATTTTCCTTATGACCAAGTTGGGAAGCTGTAAGCTATGTCCTTGAAGACAGTGTAAATTACTCCAAGCCAAAAAACCCATTCCATATTGACAATAAAACCCCACCACTGAGGTGTACATTTCCTTCTTACTTCCCCTGCTTGCCCATTAGACGAACAGGAAAGTTGAGATGCCGCTGCCATGTTTACAGGCCTTGCCTTGTTACTCATATGATGGACAGAGAGCTAAGAGCTGTGTTGCCAACACTGCTTATTGGAAAAACCTGGAAATAATTAAGGGACCTCATTTGTTATTGCTCATATGTTCACTGGTAGAAATTACTTGGGAGAACAGTTCTACTGGTACAGAACAGTGCTTGGTAATAGAACTGTAGAAAAATGACAAAGACAACAACAGCTTTGGGGAAAGGCATGTAAAATATTATCCTAAAAAAAATTTGCTACATTGGTTTTAAAAGGTTTTTGTGTGTGTGTATTTTCCAGTAGAGAAAATAGAATGTAATTTGCCTGAACTAGAGGATGACTTGTAATGTTTTTACTTGTTACTGATTTATTTACTTGAATGAAACTTATGAATTACAGTGGAAGTTTCAGGTGAGTAACATTCTATATTGTGTTATGTTATTTTATTACTGGGTCTGCTGAGTGTTCCTTTCTATGCTGTCTTCTTCCAAGAGCTACAAGCACTGTGAATCTTTTTCATGTTACTTTTTCAAAATCGCGGCTGTGCATTACAAAACCAAGAAAACCAGCTACCCAGGCAAAGGGACCTTTAGTATTCCAGCACACTGCTCCTTTTCTACCTACATTTCTCCTGAGCTGTCTGCTTAATTCCAGATCTGCTCCCACAGGCTGACACAGGTCTTTGTTTACAAGTCGGGTCACAGGATATGAGGTGAGTGTACCTGTTGTTCAGTGCCTTTCTTGTTGTTGTTGGGATGTGATGTGGTTTTCTGGGTGGGAAGTGGCTGTACTGTTGTTTCACTCGAACAAGGCATATGGCACACAGTGCCACAGAGAGGAATGCTGGTGAGTGAATGATAAGTCATTAAGGCAAAGCAGTGTATTGTCAAAAGAAAATAATCAACAATTCCAAATCAGCTTAAGATCAATATCCGAGGATTTCGGGCTTTGTTGGAATATCTGTTTGTAGTTGCTTCTCTGTTACGTAGTGTGTGCTGGATGCATTCTGTGTTGTGACATTTGCTGTGACAATATGAGGCACACATATCTTTGCATGCTCATGCAGTTTTTGCAGGAGATGTGATCACTAACAGTTACACCTACACGCTCTTGTTCCCTCCGCTTCTCTCGTGTCGCAGAGTTGCAAGGGGACACAATCTTTTACTGCAAGTTGTGACACTTCTACTCCCAGTTCAGTGGTGGCTCCAGGGTTCAGACTTGTGGCCTAATAATGAACCAGGCTAAAGGGCTGTTACTGTCAGAATAAAGCCATGTACTGTAACCGAGGGTAATCAGTTTGGATCGCGTTCGCAGATTCTTTGTATTAGCTTTATCGGGTCAGGCCATCAGAGAGCAGATAGACAGGTAAGACCAAAAGACCTCTGAACCCAATTAAAGTTGTACCACAAAGAAATCAAATTCATGTGGTTTACATTTCAGAAAGTTACATTTGTTGGGCTGTACTTACTTTTATTCTGTAACCTAATGCGGACCATGTGAACATTTGAAACGCTTTTAACAGTTAACCAGCTCAAATAACACAGAACCAGAGCAGCAATAAAGAATGAATTAAGACTGACTGCAACTACAGCCAATTTTTTTTCCTCATAAAGAAATATAAATGGCTGATATATTTAAAAACTACGATATATATAATAATTTTTTCTTCAGGTTTTAGCATGACAATAGCCATTCTCTTATCTTTTAAAATAAATGTTTGGTTTAAAAAGCAATCTTACTGCATATAAAAAAAAGACTATGGGTTTATTTCAGGATGAGTTTGAATGTGCTGTGGAACCACTAATATTCCCATTGATGCACATAGTTTGGGAATTGGTCATACAGCTCTGAGATAATCCTGAGAGCTGACATTTAAAATACTTGGCACAATCAGAGCATAAGCATAAGAGGATAGGAAAATAGGTGTTTTATTTGCTGTCCTCTTTTTAAAACCCATAGATGTGTGTGCAGCTTTTCATTCACAAACACTTCTTGCTTGCTGACATTAGATAGGCCTTATATGCGGAGCAAATAAAGGTTCAGCTGGTGCAGACTGCTATGCGTTCAGTTTTCCTATTTGCCAAAAAAAGAGCCTGAATGGAAGTCCTGAAGCCTCCAGGAGACTAGGCCAGAGTTGGACAGTGCTAAATGTACCTGTGTCCTGCACCTAACTTCAGGAAAGTGATGTAGTTTACATACAAATGGAAGAAAAGTGACTGGTTTGCTTAGCAGCAGAATCATTCTGTTGGATCAGTTTCCTCATTTTTGCTCTGTAAAAATGATTCTTCAGGACTTTGAGAAATCTTCTTGGTGTTGGGGAAAGAAATCAGGCCCACAGCTCTTGCCTATATGTTACATTCTCTGCTGAAGAAAGAAATTCCTACAGCCCCAGCTCTCCCCTAGGGTCTCCGAGACACTGAAATGCAAAGCTCGTGCCATTCTGCTTTCTGGCACAGAGCCACCTGGCTATCAGCAGCCGAGCCCAGCTTCCTGGCTCCGGAGCATGATTGCTATCCTGGGTGGATATAGTTCCTTTCCTTCAGCAGCTGTCCTGATGTGCCTGTGTACAACAGCTTTCCTCACTGCTCCTTGTGTGGAGCAGGCTGCTCGCCTGTCTTTGTCCCCCCTTTTCCCATAAGCTTTTGGGGCTGATGTGGCAGAGAGGGCATTCAGGCATGGGGCTCTCAATTTGGCTGGATTGAAAGCTAAGGTTGTGTATCACTCAGACTCCTTTGTGGCTGCTGTTCTTCTCATGGGCCGTAGAAGCTGTCCTTCTCTCCCTGGGCTCAGCACCTTGAAGATCTGTTGTCTTGCGTACTTTTCAGAAGCGGACAGTAGAGAGGAAAGACCTGTGTGGATTTTTTTCCTTTCTTTTTTCTTTTTTTTTCTTTTAAATCTTAGTTAAATATGTAGCAAACCACTTGTTTTCCGTGAAGGAATCTTCCTTCTATCACCATTTCCAAGCAGTGGGTGATGTACTGCTCATGGAATGCAAGCTGTTTCGAAGTGTTCGTGTGGGAAACTGGGGCTGCCATTGCTAATTCATAGAAGTGCTGGGACTGGAAGGAAATGTGCACCTCCATCAATGCACAGAGACTGTTCGGCTGTGCACCGACCAGAACTGGAGGGGTGGGAGGGAACACACTCCTTGCTCTCTCTCACTTTTGTTATGTACTGGGTTTGGCAGTTCAAGATGCTTGCATGGAACTAGTGAAAGAGGGATATATCCTGGGAAAGTTAAATGGCTGCTGCTTCTAATGCTGCCCTGTCACTCAAAAATGAAAAAAAACCCAAAAAAACAAAACAGAAGACTTTGTCAAGTTCTTTACAGAACAGAAACTGTAAAAGGGGAAAACATTTAAGTTCTGATTATAAGAGCAACAGAAGATTCATCAAAGAATAGATCAAATCAACTGGATGTTGGACAGAAAGCAGTGGCAGAAGTTATTAAAGTGCTAGTCTGGATCTAGGAAAGTTTACTTTCGTTTCTTGTTCACCACTGACTTCTCTTGACAAATTTCTTGGCCTCTCTCAGATTCAGTTCACTAACTATAAAATATGAAAAGAAATACTCCCTCACCTTACAGGAATGTTAAAATGAATGTAGATATTACAGGACCAGGAGGTAAATAGGTTCCTCTGATACAAAGTCTTGAACATCTGATGTAATTAAACATCAGGAATTTTACTCAGTGTATAGTTTTTTGCCACAGAAATAGAGAAAAATTATGGTATTATGTAATCGTGTCTAAAATAATGTGCTATTAATTTCCTGGAAGCTAAAATAAACTGCTGAAGATTCTTTAAACAGAGTGAGAAAAATTAGAATGCTTTTACTAGACTTTCTCCAGGCATCATGTTAATCTAGTCCCCACCTATGGCAGAGGGGTTGGACAAGATAATCTTTAAAGGACTTTCCAGTGCAAATTATTTTATGATTCTTTGTTTTGCAGGAAATAAATTGAAATGGAAGTTAATTGTCAGACATATTTATTAAAAGCAACAGATGCTAATACACAGAAAAAATATAACTAAAAGTAATTTCCTTTAACTTTTCAAAATCAAGATAAGGCAAAACTAATAAACATTAAGATCTGCTTCAAAGGTATTCAACATATTAAAGTGTAAGAAGGCTTTTGTTTTCTTTCTCTTTCTTCTTTTTCAATTAAAATGTGAACTTTTTCATTAATTCCATGAAAAAACCATCCTATTGAATCTGACATTCACAAATCCTGTATGTACTGATTTTTCTTTTGAAAAAGTATTAGCTTTGGTTATGTTTCCTTTTCTCATTCCAATTAATTAAATCTATTTTAGTAGCCCTCAAAAACTCTAAACTAGACTCCATTATTTGCAAAATACTCAAAAAAGAGTGTTATGTCAAGAGAAGTACAAGCCTGAAATCCTCTCCCTTGTCTTCCATCTCTCTATTACAGGCTTTCTTCTATCTCTTTAGAAGGTATCCATTCATTCATCATCTTTTGTGTGTGTGTTTTCCTTGTTTTCCCTGTTTTCCCTAGACTGGGCTATGCAAACAGTCTTAGTGAGAGACAGACTCTGAGGAAGCTTTCCATCCTAATTTCTTTCCGCTAATGAAAGTTATGAAGCGCTGCCAGTGTGAATACTGCCTGTAAACAAGAAGCAAGGGAATTCAATGCACTTCCCTAACCCCTCTACTTCACGGGGCGAGTCGGACATGCAGCAGATAAAAGTGACGCTATGACAACAAATGTTGGAGGCATATCCATGCAGACTATTTAAATGAGACAAAGCATTTCAGAAAAGAGGAGAATTAAGGTTCCCCATACATCCAAAGCAACTCCTTTTGCTTCCCCCCAATGGGAAGTCTGCTGAATTCCAGGAGTTCCTGCATTGCCTTCAATGGACAGGGCAACTGGAAAGGTGATTAGAGAGTGTAGAAAACCAAATGCAAGCTTCTCATTTGGGTATGACAATAGCAAGCTAAAAGAGTAGGAGAGGAAATCCAGTATGCTGTACCCTGAAAATATCCAGGTTCTATGAGCAGGGGCACACCAAACACAAACACTGGACAGCAGCCCTTCAAAGTAAAAACTTTTTTAAAATAACTTCCACCTGGTGCACTCCTAGGCTCTTAGAATAGATTGTTCCAAGAACAATCAAGTCTTTTGGTTTTTTCCTAGCAGGGTATTAACAGCAGATGAAGAATTACACCCTCCAAATAATTAATGCAGCCTAGAGCCTAACGAGAAAAATCCTTATTTCCAAAAAGTCCTATTGTCAGAATGCTGCAGCAATCTTTCAAAGCCTCTCCCACATCCAAGACAACAACAATAAAACACTGTGCTATTTTTCTTACCTCATAAAGTTGTCATCTCAGCACAACTAAACATCTTAGTTGCCACCCAGCCCATAAACATCCTTATGTGGGGAAGGTTATCAAATAGGTCACAGAGAAGCAGCTCTCACATTATCTAGAGTATTATCTAGAGCCCTCAGATTTCCTGGAGCCCTTTCAATCTGGTTTAAGGCATGGTAATGTTATGAAGACACAGCTATTTCTTGGCCATTGCTAGTCTCTGATTTACTAGCTTCTACTAATGGATAAGGACTAAGTGCTCAATCTAATCTGACCTTTCAGGCGTGCTGGCTGTCAGAGTGCGTTTGCAGCCACCCCTTCTATTTTAACAGTGTCCCTCCAGGAAAGTGCAGCAATCTCAGAAGGAGAATACATTCCCTTTGGGTTACCAGCTTTAATTCTGTGCCCTTCACAACTTCTGCTATTAAATGTGGTAGACTTGGCTGCTGCTTCTGGGGACAGGAACAAGGACTCCACTGTCCTAATCCTCTTCTAGCAGACCCCCTTTCAAAATGTCCTGCATTGGCTAGGTAGCATTCTGTGCAGCATTTACACCAGTTTGATAACCTTCTTTAGAATCTGTTTGCCATGCCAGCCTCGAGACTGCTGACTACCAGGCACTCCCTCCCCTGCTTTCGTCAGTGCTACTAAAACAAGGAGACTGCACTGTCCTCTTCTGCAGATTCACTTTTACAGGTCCTGTAATCAAGTTTTCTGACATTAAAATTGAGATTACATGAAATATGGATGCCTTGAAGTATTAAAAAATAAAGGGGGCAGGAACACTATCTCTAAAGATCAGCTTTAGCCATTTAAAAGCAATGTATTCCCAGATTCTAGGTCCCCTTAAAGCCTTCTCTTATTGCACAGCCAAGTGCCTGCACCTCATCAGCAAACAATGGAAAAGATTCAAGTAGCAGGATCCTGCCCAGCTCACATTTATTTAACCCTTTGTTGCCACTATATTCTTTTCACCAGCCTTGCTCTTTATGTCTAAAACAGATGCTGAGATTGTTAGTGCCAGAGAGTTAACCTTATTAATAGTTTCTGTGTTTATTGTCAGAGGGGCTTGGTTACACTCTCCTCTCAGGGCCAGTAGGTCAGGGGATTCAAGTTCCCCACTGAGGGTAGGAGCACATCTCGGTGCTGACTGTGCACGTTAGACTGGAAGAGCGGGAATATGCTGCACTGGTACAGACTTTGAATTTCCAGTAAGACATTAAGCAAGGTCTGTCCTGTCTCTTTCAAATATATTCCAGGTAGAAATTATGGAACCACTTCCACAGCAGGGAATTTGACTGCACTTCACTCCTTTTGCATGCTGGGAAGATGTGAGTTTGTGTACCCCACACCAAGAATCAGATCTGGCTAATTTATTACGTTGCCACCCAGTAGGGAAGCGTCCCTTTACATCCCTTAGGAAAGAGAGTGGGGAGGCAGAGTTTTAAGTGTCTGGGAGCAGAGCCTGTGCACTTGAGCTACAGGGGTCTGACACACTCACTTCAGACCAGCAGTACGTAGCAGATATATATTGGAAGGAGGAAAAAACTATGAGTCCAAAGCCTTTCATAATATGGAGTGATGACTGAGTTAGAAAAGGTGAAAGGAAAGGAAGGGGAAAAAGCTGAGGAAAATGTTTTCTTTGGGCTTTCCTTGGAACTGTCCCTTTGTCTTTACTAAATGGAAACTTCAGGAGTTCATCTCTGCCTTTCACCCACCACTCCTCTGCATTGGGAGAAAGCAGCAAAGGGGGCAAGAACGGAAAAGTGCTTGTGCTCAAGTGTTTTCAAATGTTTCACAGCCATAAGCATTTATTGGTTCTCACTCTCCACCCTATCACCACTCCCTCCATATAAAATCAGAGACTGAGCTCCAGCGTCCAGGCAAGAAGGAAGCCACCTTCTCCTTTTTAGAAACCTGCATGTCCCGATGCAATGCTTATAATGCACTAGCACTCAGCTAGGACAATTTGCCAAAAAGCAATGTCAGAAAGCTGCTGAAAGAAATGTCGTTTAAAGATATCCCAGAGAGTCAGGTCATTTGGTGTGGAAAGCAGGCAATAGTTCTTTCTGGGCTCATGGATATAGGGAACTTCAGCTTGACTGAAATGAAGGATTATCAAAATTATTCTCCCACCATACCCCCTGCCTTTAATATAAACCCAGCAGTTACTTTCCACTCCACTCTGTGTGTAAAACAAGGCTGAAATATGATATTTAAATTATTCCCAAGGATGCATTTGCTGAAAAGGAAGGCATGAGCCAGATCCTCCCATGTGCTTGTTCTTTGTCAGAGTCTTCAATTTTGGATCATTATACAGAGGGAGAGAGCACGCTAATTCCTAATATTGCTAGTGTTTCAATGAGCACTGCTATCAATCATTTAGGTTCTCACTCTCTCTTAGTATTTGGATAAGTAAAATTGCCAACAGTGCAACAAAATCAACCAAAGTCAGCCCACAGAAAAAAAAAACCACGGCAAAACAATAGGATTGAATGTAGTGCATTGTCTATTTCTGTACAGAACAGAAATAGCAAACCAGCAGGAGTGTACAAGAAGAGCTTGTGCTTAGACGGAGCTGTAGTGCAGCGGATGAGGAGTTTACAAATGCAGGCTGCCAGACTGCAGCACCACTTCTCTGCTGGCAGCTTGAATGACTGCTTGTGTTGCCTGATCGTTTAAACGCTCCAGATCCGAATCCAGCTTCACTGCAGATATTCCGTCTGCTTTATACGGACACGGCAAAGAGACTTTTGTTCATACATCCATGAATCGAACAGATTTTAGAAACTTTCACTCATGCCATTATTTTCAGAAAGAAAAAGAACTGCTGCAAACTCCATTGCAAAACATGCATTTTCTTCTTTCCAGTTAAGCCTGTTGCTGTTTCTTGTATTACCAATAAAAAGAACAATATTGGAATGGCTAGTACATTTTCATAAGCAAGATCTCAACCCCCTTCCCGCCCCCCCCCAAAAAAAGAGAATGTAGGGGCTCTAGAAAGACATCAGACCTATGTGCCCAAAATAGGGTACTCCTTGTCACAGCACTGCCTACGTGTGATTTCCTCACACATCTTGCAATTTGGGGTTTGGTTCATTTAATGAAGCACCAGCTTCCACATTTCTGCAACTCTAGGAGATGTTTATCTCCTATTTTCGAGACATTTCAAATTCTTACAGCTGGAGACAAATCTTGAAAACATGAGCCAAGAAGTCTTTAAGAAGAGCAAAAAAAAAATGTTTACTTATTTTTAATCTTTTTGGCTCTAATCAAGACTAAGGCACAGACATTAATAAAATTGATAATAAAATAGCTGTTCCTTTTGCTTGACATCTGGTTTTTCATCCTGTGGGTGTATGTTGAGACATGCTTTCAAGTCATGCTTTTAAGGTGTTCTCTGCGTCCATGAGGGCTAGTAATGTAAGTTTTCTTTTTAAATGGAGCATCAAAGTCTTTCAGAGCCAGTATTTGAAGAAAAGAAAGACACAGTGATGCTGTCAGTAACAATACCAATGTTTGAACTGAGGTGATAATAATGGAAGGCCAGAAAGGGTCTCTTATCATCTTAGCAGAACTCAATTACTTCTTTTCTCAACATCTGTCTTGGTGCTGTGGTTACTTCCCAGCTCTACTTGTGTAGCTTTTCACATATTTTTCTCCACTGGCAGAACCAAGCGAACTATTATATATGAATGACAGAGAAAAATATATGGAGTTGTTTGACCTAACTCAGAGATTTCATGATTCCACTCTACAGATCTGGTGTAGACCTTCCAGTGAAGTTTCTGGGTTCACTTTCCTGATGGTAGCAGCCATCTCCACTAAGTGAGCTGTGCCCAGCAAAGGGCTGCTGCTTGGATGCCTGTTTTCACCAGAAATTACTTACACATGAGGAAAATAATTCCGATTTTTGTTTGTGTTACAAATGTGTGTATGTATTTACTTTGCATTTTATAGTGGCAAGCTGCAGTCGGGGGAGAGGGAAGTGTAAATGATGTTAGGTCGTGTCAAAGCCTTTGGCACATTCCTGGATCCTGGCTATTGCCTGGACGGTTGTGGAAGGTAGATCCCATTGGAATGGTGTAACTTGCTTTTTGTTGTTGCCCTTGCCTACCCCAATTAAGGAGCTTTTCACCCATGGGAGATGACTGACTAGAAAGGATGGAGACCCTGCTTTAACATCTGCTCTTTTAAATGAAAAGGAAAAAAAAAAAGCTGGTAAATAGTCCTTGCCCCGGTGCAGGGATGGCTGGAGCCCAGCTGCAGCTGAGCACAGCCTGGCCCTCTGGGCAGGGAGGGACGGGTCTGGCTGACACGCTGGCACTGGCAGACTGCTGAGGAACCCATGTCCAACCTCCTTGGCTGGAGGGGAGTTCACTGCGAGAATCATTAGGCCTTTGGGGAGGGAGAGAGAGAGGGAGGAACAACCTGCTAGCTAACACATGGTAAAAGGCTTCCACCTCTTAGCTTTGGAAGTCTTAAAAAGCAAAGTCCCGTGTATTTGGCATTCACATAAGTAATGCACTAATAAAGTTAAAAAAAATAAATTAGCTGGGACAGAAATTAATAATTCTTTTTAAATGAATGTATGTGTCAAAATTCATATGAAGAGTTTGGAGAATAACTAATGTAGATCTAATAAATACCTCACTGTTTTGAAATGATCTGGAAGTCAACTTCTTCAGCTGATACTTAGTCCCAGTGAAGTTTTGCCTACTGGCAAAACTTTTATTGGTTTCTGCATAGCTAAAAGTTCTCTGTTACACACTACATCCTTTTTTGGGGAGCAATCTGGCAGAATGAAATCTACCAAGACTATCTGTGTTTGTGACAACTGAGCACTGGCATCTGCATGTAAAAGGAAGTGCACCTAGGAAAATCATTTTGTGCTGAAAAAATTGATTTTTTCTTTGTCATATTGGCTTAGTAGAATTACCACAATACTTTTTTCAAATCCGTCTCTTTCTGGTCTGTTCTACAGAATGTGCTCTGTAAAACACAAAATAGCACAGGACACAGGATTTTCTGGGCTATGTCACTGCTCAGGCGAATTGTTTATCAGTTCTGACACAGGGGTATAGATATTTTCTTATATTTCTTCATCTTATCCTAGACAGATTTCCCCAAACCCCCTCTGCTTTTCTTCTCCACTCATGTTTACCCTTCCTCTCTATCTGAAATCAGGATGTGGACTTCTTTCAAGTGTCTTTAATGTTCTTTTTCTCATTTGTTTTGTTCTTGTTGCTTCTTAAATGGTTGATAAGTCTGAAAGTTAGAAGAGATGAAAATATGGGAATTATGCCATATTATCCCAAGCATAATGAAGCTTAATTTATTGGTTTAAATTTTGGAAAATGGAAGATGAATTCTAGAAAATTTATTAAATAGCAACTTTGATAAATGCTGACAGATTTGGGAAAAAATTAAAAATGCGTTTTATAGAACCATATTTCCTCTAAAGAACTGCTTTTTAACTGTGGTTGAGTTTGCCACAGCTGACTTGTTCCTCTCAAATCATATTTCAGATGTACTTACTCTTTCCCTTCCACAAAGCCCGAGCCCAGGAGTGACACATGCGGTGCTCGTTGTAGTATTGGGACCTGTGTCTGAGGATTGAGACAAGCCACTACAGCACTTCGTTCTTCCATGGCCATCATCACTGCTCACTTAACACCTTTTCTCTAACTATGGCCATGCCCACTATTAACCTTGAAATCCCTAAATGGACACACTGGTCTTGTTTGGTGTCTGGCTTGTCAAAATCTTGGTGAAAGAATTTTGTCATGTGCTGAAGCTTGTCAGGAAATGGGCAACAAGAGTAAAATGGTGTAAGATTTAAGTCAAAACTATTTTGAGACTGTTGCAATTTTGTATCACAGGGCTTTTTTTTACTTCAGACATTCCCAGAGCTAGGTCCATGTCCATATCTGATGCAGCTGAAAATGGTTGTTTGCAGCTTCAGGACATCCAGCCAGAACCCTGTAAATACCCACTGTAAAAACCTCACACATTCTGCTGATTTTGCAGCACTACTCACCTGCTTGCAGTGTAGCCCAAGCTGAAATAACTTACTGCCTTAAAGCTGTATTGCACTGTTTTGCAAGAACTTACACTCTACAAACTTACTTGTCAGTAGTCTCACCACCTGAGGTCATTCAAAACACTGAATTGAAGGATATTCTTGAGGTGTTTAACAATGTTTTAAAGAAGTTCTTTAATTTCACTGAAAATTAATTGACTATATTCCTAAATAACTTCTGAAAATGAATTTACTTATGTTTACTGAGCCATAACACTAATCCTGCATTTACCTAATTTGATGTTTGTGTAGTCACATCTAGTTCCACATGAACAAACTTAATGCAGTTGAAATCACTGTGACTATAGAACTGAATTTAAATCAGTCAGCTGCTTACCTGCCATCCTTAAGCAGAGTATCTGCAGTAAAGATGAACAAAGAAAGATGTTCTGCCTCCTGTTGCAAGGTTCCTCCCCCTGACATGTCAGTGGGACTAGTACCAAAGTGTCCACAATGACAGCCAGCTGCTGCAGGGCACTCTGCCTCGTGCTGGGCGTGCTTTCCTCCCTCTGGCCTGCCCTTGCTTTTGTGATAGCTCAGGCAGGGTATCGCTGTGCAGCACACCTTATCTCGCTCTATCAGTGCCAGCTCCAGAGTGCTCTCTGACCTTTTCCAGTCCTGATGTGTGTGAGCTGATAGCAGTTTAGGACTAGCTTGTGCCAAGATTTTTTTTTGTTCTGTGATGATGGACGAAACATGATGTAGCTAAGCCTTGTGCTGTGTTACTCTGATCTGCGTGGTGAATGACACTGAACTTGTCAGAGGTCTGAGAGTGTTGAATTAACTTGTAAATAATGGGAACAGTTATTAATAGCCATTAAATACTTTCTTTTCTGCAGTTCAGTCATCTTTGTTTATTCCCTCTTTTTTTCTCTGCTCTGAGGCAGAAACTGGTACACAAGTAAAACTGCTGGTTTCTGCATCATCACTTTAGCCAGTTAAAATCCAATACTTGAATTTAACTATCTGTAAGGGCTTGGATGCCATATTTCAGTTTATGGTGTCTACTGAATTTCTTTTAAATGTAATCTGTCTTAAAATGAGACTTTTCTCCTCCTGCCTTGCCTCTGCTAGGAGCCCAACTGTGGAGCATCAGCGATGGTTTGGTATTCCACACCACCTACTTCTGTTGTGCCGTACCACACAACACCCGACAGCCGCAAGCCACATTCGCTGTGTGCCCCAGCCTGCTCTTGGGGAGTTCAGGCTCCTGGGGTGGAACAGGGTTGCCAGGGTGGGTGCCAGTGAGTGGTGGTTGTGGGCACAGGGGGCAGACTGCTGGGAGGATGCTGCTGCCAGTAGCAGAAGAGCTCTGTCATACAGCAGGAATCTCTGCCCTGGGTGACGGACAACACTGATTAGAAAAAGGCTAAATGTCAACATTGTTCTGAACTGGTAATTGGCAATTTTCCAAGAGCATTTTAGACATGAGATTTTCTCCTCTCAGGCTGCTCTTCCTTCTCCTCCTCCTCCTTCCCCCTCTAACCACTCTAACTCATTCTGTCAAGAACTGAGTGCTGTCCCTTCAGACCTTCAGATAAATCCTTTACAGCAACAATTTTAAAAGCTGCTGTAGTGTCTCTTTCTGTCTGTCTGTCTTTCCTTCTTGCCTCCCTCCTTACTAATTTATTTTGTGGTGAGGGGAAGGTGGCCCTGTGAGCAAGGTGGGGGTGGTGCAGAGCAGAGGGGTGAAAGCCCTGTTTTGACACATGTGGCTTTCCATTTTTGCAGAGGTCATTAGCACTCTGCTTAGTGACCAGAAGTTGATTACAAACACCGTGTAGCAGTGATGCTTTGCCAAAACACTTGGAGAGGAGATCTGTGCTTGTGCTCCCCTTGTCCAATTCGTTTTGAAATATATTATTACCAAAAAGATTTAAAGAAAAATTTATTGCTTGCAAAAAGGGACCCAAATCCCCAGGGCAGAATAAATAAAATAAAAACATGAGAAGTGCATTTATAGTCCTCCCGAAAACAAGAGTGCAGTCTTAAAAAGGTTTCCTTAAAATGAAAAATGAATGACTGAGTCGCCAACTGCTACTAATCTAAAAGTTAGTGCTTTTGATAGTGATGACTGTGCTGCTAACTCTTCGTTAGCAAGGGTATTTAGTTGTAGAATAAGAGTGCTTTATAGAACATTTGCTCCCCTGTGGTTTAGAAATTAGCCTGTATATGGAATAAGTGAGCAAAGATGGAACACATTTTCCATTGCTCTAGTTATTCCTATGCATGTGTGTGTGCTGGTGTGCTTTTGCATGTGTGTGTCTGTGCACTAATAGCTTTGTGGTGATGATGGAGATGATCAAGATGATACAGAATGGAAATACTGTGTGATTTTCTGGAGTCAGCCTTTTAGGACGCCCTTTAGATGGGAAAGGCAGTGATTTCTGGAAAGCAGGTTTGCCAGCAGGCTGCACTTAAGATCCTTAGATGGTATTTACTGCAGAAATGTACATTACTGTGATGTGTTTGGATCTGGAAATAATTTTTCCCACAAGGGAGAAAACACCTTGTCATAATATATAGTGTATTTTACTTGTTTATTCAGTGTTATGTTTTGCTAATAAATTGTGGATTTAGCCTTGTTTTCATTTATGTTAGTGGAAGATTTTCACCTGCATTCAATCTAGTAATATTGACTGTATCTAGCTCATGCTCAGTGTGAGAGTTGCTTTCCAAAGCTTATACTGGCATTCCTGAGGGTCAGAAGCTGCAGCCATTCCTCAAGCCATCAACAGCAACGTGAGTCCCAGCAGAAAACCTATAAAACCTTTTTCTCCTACACACAGTTCATGTGTTTTCAGCCTCTATCATACTTCGCCTGAGGACTATACTTCCACCCTCCAGTGGTCTCTGGGCAGGAGCAGAGACACTCAGGAAGAAGTACACTGATATTTTCCTCCAAATGTGGCAGAAAAGCAACGTGTGCCAGTGGGGCAAGAGCCAGGGAACTACATGGGCAGAACTTTCAGTTCAGCTGCCAGATCTGTTTTTTAAGAGCAGCTGGTAGTGGAGAAATGAGTCGTTCAAACTGACTAGAATCTTGCTTGTAGTCTAGAAAATGGGTCTATTTTCTTCTAACTAAGGTCTACTGAAGGGAGTACTATTTTCTACTTTTTCCTGGAAAAAGACCTAGGAGAAATCCTGGTTTTTTTATGTATTGTTTGTTAAGCTGTCCTCTCTGCAGGTGAAGTCAAGTCTTTCCTTGTGCCACTGTACACTTAACCCCATCACGTTTTTGTCAATTGGTTGCAGTGTTGAACTGATAAATGGCTTGCACTGTGGGGCAGTGTCTTAATGCAATTAATAACAATCATTTAAGCAAAATTTATATTTCTTGAAATTTAAAGTGCTGATAGCAATAAGTAAACCTCTCCTTAGGAGCCGTGGTGGTGAAAAACCTTGGAGGCAAGAGAAGGAGGTCTCTTGGAGAGACTGTATGTACAGTATCACGTCGGCAGTGTGAGCTGATTCCAGTTATTCCGTCCCAGCGCAGCGCTGGACGTCCTTGGCAGGGTGACAGCCAGTCCTTATTCGTTGAAACCCTTCCCGGCGCTGTGGCCGCAAGAACACCCCAAGTATTTTAAGTTAGCTACGTAGGTCCTATTCTTAACTTTTCATCTCATCAGATACTTTTCTTATTAGAACTTGAGAGCCTTCCCTCTAAGGTAATGATGATGTACATTAAACATCCGTGATCAAGTCCTAGCTTGTGTGTTTCTAATGTGTTATGGCTGTGATCTGTGCAATAGCTGCGCTCCAGCCTTGCTGGGCCATGTGACATAATGGCGTTTTTAATTTCCTCCTTCCAGCACGATTGTCTGTTCGCATGTAGGAAATTGCTTTGTTTTTCGTGTTAATTGGTAGCATGACCTGTTTCAGCAATTCACCATCTCAAAGGTATGTCTGAGCTTTCCTAATGACTCACTGACATCAACGCAGATGAGCTAAAGCCACTTGTGTTACAGGAGGGCTGAAAGCCAAAGCAGAGTATCTTGATATCCCAGATAGCCTTTTAGCCTGTTGGACTGTGAGCCCGTGGCCCACTTTGTTAATGACGGCATTGAAGCCTAGTGGCAAATGGTAGGTTGTAAGAGGCAGCCTGCAGAAGTAGTCATGTTAAATTCATGGCCTCTAGCTCACTTGATCAATTGCAATCTGGTAGACATTTATTTAAAATTTATACCACATGAATGTCTGAGGTAATAGGTGAATACTGTAAAGGGTTTATTTAAAAGAATATTTGACCAGTAGGGTCTTTGGAGATCAAATATTTCATTTTCAAGGGTGTCCTGCATATTTGTAGAGGAGGAGGGGGAAGTAAAGAGGGATTTGGATAATGCGAAATACCACAGAAAGCAAGATTTTCCAAGGAAAACACTAGGAAGCTTGGTATGAGCATTTAATGTATGCTGAAGTTTTTAAAAGGAAACATTAATGGTGAAACATGCCCTCAAAGGACAAGCCAGCAATAAATTTTGTGTCACAAAATTACCTGTCAGTGAGATTATGTTTAAATAACGTAGAATTGTTCCTGCTTCTTGAGGGGTTGGGAGAAACTTCACGGGAGATTGTTCAAAGTATTCAGAATTATGTGCACAAATCCCATTAACAATAATGGGATTTGTGTGTTCAGCCCTGCTCAAATGGCATTGAAAAATGCGGCTGTTGGTTGTTCTTCCCCAAAGCACAGACATAGCAAGGGAGCAATAAAATCCAAAATATTTTCTCTTAAGATCTTTTTTTTATATTACCTTCCAGACGCAGAGTATCTGACTAGCAGCCCGGGTGTATTGCATTATGATTAAAGACTACAGGCAATTCTCCTTTTCCCTGGGTCAGGGGTGGGGTGGGAAATAACAGCAACAGCAAAAATCCCACCAAACAGATTTGACATGTCAGCGTTCCCATTATCTGTGTCAATGGGGAACATTATTACATAAAAGATCAGCAGGACCATGAGCATTTTGAATGAGTGGACTCCAGTAAAAGGGGTTTGGTGTGGGGTTTTCCCCCCCTAATGTCCTTACTTTAAAAAAATCACGGTCTTTGTTTTGATGTATTGTAGATGAGACCAAGTTCTTATAAATTATAGTATAAGGCAGAAAATGCTCCAAAGGTGGAAGGCAGAGGAAGAAAGGGGAAAAATATACAATTAAGTCAACTATGACTGAACATGTTGCCATGGGATTTGATCTTATCCTATTTACAAGAGAAAACTTATGACTCATGGGTTCTAAATGATCGAGTCATTACTCATTTATGGGGTAAAAAAAATGGATACCTTTTATGGGATTTTTATAAATAATGATTACTTCCCCATATTTGTGAATACTGAGCAAAGACATGCTGTAGTCATAAAGCTCTCTGCATGTGTGGCTTCTGTGCAGACTTTTTGAAAAGTATTTAGTGTTAAATGATTGTTTCTCTTTTCAAGCTTTATTGTCCATGGGGTTCTCCTCATTGCCTGTGCTGAGTTGTAATCCTTATTTCACAAAGTCACAAAGGGAAAGCAGGATAGGTTTTTCCAAAATCCAGACAGATGATACCTAATGACCCTGTAGTGCAGTTTGGGATGGACATGTAGAAGATATCTTTTTTTTTACTATTTTCTTTCCACCTAAGCCTGGGAGGGCTCTGCAGGATTCCAGCAGTGCTGGTTGCCAGTGGTGTGTTGTGACGGTCATGATGTTGCTTACCATGTACTTTGGCCTAGTCAAGTTTTTTCAGCTGTTCCTGAGGAGCTGAAAAGACTTTAGCCTGCCCCTGCACCCTTTCTGGACCCTGTTGACTTGTGGGTTGTCACCCTGTGACTCTCTGGTCCAGCTTTAGTGCTGTTTTCTTCTGCTGGTCTTTGTTAGGTACAGTTAATGCTTTCTTTTATCTGTACCACTGCCCTCACTCACAGGGTTATTAAAAGGGTAACCATTATGGTCTGTATTTGAACTCTGTTGTTTTGCCCCAGGAGGGATCCGTGCTCTTGTCATGGTGCACGTGAAGTGTTTACCTCTTGTGCTGCTAAACTTCCTATATGGGTTTGAAGAAGTGCACATAACCATTAATAGGAAAGAGATCTCTGCATATTAGATTAGAATCTAATTTGGTGAGAGAGAAGTCTGTTTAAGAGCTTGTGTAACGTAGGCAGTCACAGAAAAAATAATCTTTTTTTTTAAATTTTGATGTATGACAGCTGGGTAGATATAGTAGGAAAATGGATTTTTCAAGGGGAGCAATTGTAGTTTTAAATTTTATTGTTTGATTCACAGCCTTTGCAGGAACATTGCTCCTTGGGTGGGCAGTAATTTTATGATGGCCAGAACTGGCTTGTGACTTAGTTAAAATCTAGGGTGTTCCGGATCCTAGAGATCAAGCCCAGTTATAAATTTTGCATTTGAAGTTATGCATGTTTTCCTGAGGGAGAGTATGTGAAGAGGAGAGGATGTGGGAGCAGCGAATGCTGCATTCAAATCTTGGGTTACAGTCTACCTCTAATATCTTTCCAGTTGTGTTTGTGTATCCATTTTTTTTCATATCCATGAAAGTATTGCTCTCTGAAAATCAGACAGACTTCTACAGAAAATTCATAAATGTTAATTCTTGAAGCAGCTGGCCATGGTGTTGAGATAAGCTTCCAAGGCTTTACTTGATTCTCTGGAGAAAAGAAACAATGGGAAGAGAAGCATAAAATCAGTATGCTCATACTACAAAGACATCCCAGAGATACAGAGATTGGAAAACCCTTGTTCACATTCATTCCTAGCACCTGTCGAGTTGTATAGAGATGCACGGGGTGTGCTTTTAGGTAGATTGACACTGGATACCAGAAGAAAGTGGGATCTGCTTTCTTGTTAATTCTGTTTCTGTGCCAAACTGTGTGTTTGTGGGAGATTATGGCTTTTAATGTACTGGGCAGTAAAATCTAGTATTTGACTTAATGTGATTCTAGCTGGCCTATGACATCCTGAGTGTTACAATACATTCACACATTTTAGTGGTTGCTCCAACTCCTATAACCAGTCAAAGAGAGCTCCATGCTGCCCTTGACATGGTAAAACTGCCCTAGAAAAAATGAGAACTGGAATTTATATCTTCCCCTCTTTTCTATATATACACCTGTACCATTGAATTGCAATCTGTAGGGAATCCTTTGAAGAAAATTGAAATTACTACTTATGGGAAATAATGTACAAAAGACAATACATTTGTAGAGAAAAAGAGAGAGGATACTTGCAGCCTGTCTGGAATAGCAAAAGCTTTTTAGTTCTGGTATTCTATTTGCACTACCCAGAGCTTGGAGACCCTTTTTGTAAGTTAAAAGAAGCATTAAAACTTCACACATGCTTTAACTTGAGGATGTGGAGAGAATTCTGGATGGCCCTATTGTTCCTGTGAGCGAAGCCAATAAACTATTATCCAAATCCTTTTTCTGCTTTTGTGTCAGACAAGGAGATCAGCCAACATGCTGGACTTACCTGGTGTGTGTTGGGTGTCAGTTATGAACAAAATCTTAGTGCCAGCTACCAGAGTCATATCTCGGAGCTGCTCTCAACAAGTTAGATGAAGAAAGCTGTTGGGTTTTTTTAAAACATTCTGCTCTGTGCAAGTGAGCTAATGTCAGTTGTGTTCTGGACGGCTGTTGGACATCACAGCTGTAACAACAAAAAGTAAGATTTTCTTTTTAACATCATACTTCAAAAGCGAAATTAAAAATTCTCTTGCAAAAATAACTCTGTAATAAATAGAGTATGCATCAATAAATGTACCACGGAAGGGCAATCTGCACCTGATATAATAAAAATATTTCTCATGAAACTTCTGTTCACAGAAGTGGAGCGTTTAGTTGTGATGGGTGACTTTTCTACAGAATTTTAGAATTCACTTATGGGATGGAATTTCTGTTATATTTATGTCTCATTTACACCATTTTAGCTTCATAAAAGGTACTTAAATATATATGAAAATCTGGTCTATAGGACATTTTATGCTCTGAGAAGAATTCTTTATTAAATTTTACAGGTTGCCACAGTTTTCAGGTCCCTTTCTGTGGAACTTAGGAATTTTAATCATTGTTAGTATAAATATGGTAGGCACGTGTGGCTTTAATTTGCAGCAAAGCATGCAACACTTCCTGTTTTAGAACTGCACTTAAGCTCGGGCTAAATTTGTGCTTAAAACAGCACAGAAAAATGTTGAATTATTCTGAAAACACTTGGCAGCATTCAAACTATATAAAACCTAAATCCTGCTTCGGCCTGCTGGACAGAGGTGATTCTTCTGGCAAACTTTTTTTGCTTGTAAATACTTAGCATGTGGTAAAATCACTGCCTGATTGAGAACTGTACTTAGGAGGAAGACCTCTGACCTTGCACCAAGTTGGTGTTTTAAGCTGGTTTTTATTTTGTCTCTCTTTTGGTCCCCCATTGTGGTTTTCTAAAAACTTGTATATAGCTCTTCCACTACAGACAATAATATTATAATAATATTCCAGTATTAGAAAAATACCCTAGATTTAAACCTACAGATGATATATGTGAACAACTAGCAATGTTGTGTGAAGCTTCCAATAACCTTATTTATTGAGAAATTAGATTTTTTCTTGTAAGTGAATGCACTGTTATATTAATTTTAGGATAATAGTATATTAACTGCTGTGACACAGTCTGGTGTGAACTAACTTCAGATGTTCATGGATCTGCAAAATATCTGTGTGGAGTTGGATTGTGAAAGTACACATGATTCTGCAAACTGACCCCAGTGATCTAGCACATTTTAATCAAGAGCCATTTCAATAATCACCCTTTCGTGGTGTACCATGATGTGTCTTGTTACAGAAATAAATATCATATCGTGATTAACTGAGATAGGTTTTTCATTTGTTGTGGAAACAAGACATGCCTTGTTAACAGAAATGACTTACCAAGTGTCACAAGATTTAGTTTCCGTCCATTAAACCAAAAACCTGAAGAACTATTGCCTCTTAATATCGGTATAAGTGGCAAAAGGGAAGTGCCTGATTTCTGCTCCTTGTACTGAAATGATGCCCCAGGAAAGGTGTAGAAAGGTGTAAAAAGGTGTGAGGTTCTGCAAGCATGAACCAGATTATACACAGGCTGCCAATCTCTTCATGTGCTTGAAATCCTGCTTACACACATTACTACCTACTTCAAACAGGGACCATTTAAGGAGAGAGAAATCTTTCACAGTCTAACACCAAGAAATAAAATAAAGACGGTGAGGAACTGTAGGTTGGTGTCAAAATTGGAGAGAATACCCCCACTGTCTCCAATGGCTCCTGCCTCATACATGCACCTTTATGGTTGTTATATCACAACTCCTGACACTGCATCACATCTGCTCATCACTTTCTCTTCAGTTCTAACTGAATTTAAAGAACCTCTGATTTATTAGCTATTATTGGTATTTATCATTATTATATTTTTCTACTATTGCTGCATTTTCATCACAGAAGAGCAAGACATTACTCACAGGTGCTGGTTTTCACCCCTACACTTACAGATTTCTGTCCTTTTTCTCTCTCCTTCATGTCCCCAGATTATTACAGTGAGAAAAGCTGTCTCTTCTGTCTACCAGTGATAGCCTTTAGATCAGGCTATTGTACTTCATGGCCTAAAAACACCTCTTACTCCTTGATCGGACTCACTGTTTTACAGTACAGTCACAGATCAGTTTGGTTTCAGATCCTCAAAGACACAGATTCTACAGAAATAATTTCTGTACCAGAGATGGTACCAAACTAAAATACACTACTGGAGGGAATATCCTTTCAACTTGGCCCTTAATATAAGGACCCTCTGACAGCTGTTTCATGACATTTGAATGTCTGTTTCACCCTTGGGCAAACATTTTGGGATCAGTTAAGGAAAAAAAATGCAGAAACGCAGACACTCCCATGTCCTGTGAGGCATATGAGTTATGGTTCGCTGCTTTTTTCCTAGATACATAGGTACTTCCTTTGTGGATGGAAGATTTTGCTTCTATCTGCTTTATTAATTTTCTTTTTCTAAGAGTGGAGATGGGTAGGGAGGGAAATAATCTGAATCAAACCCCAGATAGTAATACGATTGTCACTTGGTGTTTGAAGTAACTGTTTAGCAGTTTTGAAGAAGGTTTTCGCCATGATTTTAGCTCAAAAGTGGGAGGGTTGAGAGCACTGTGGTACACTTATTGCTCACTCAGTCCTACCTGATGGAAGTGGTTAATTAATGGTTCTTTATTTATTACCTGACACTTCTTGGTTTTTTGGAAGAACAGTAAATACTGCAGAGAGTTTATACTTGTGTATCATCACTACTCCATGACATATTCCTCTTATTATGAGGGTTTTGTTCTAAACTTTTTGTCTTCTGCATTTTAAAGAAATTATTAATGAAAAGATATTAGCCTGCATGGCAAAGTAACAATATACTGTCTGAAAGAAATGAGGGAGTCCCTGGACCTACCTACTGCAGGCCTCTAACATTCCGCCAAGCCCCATCCAGATGCTGATACGTGACTGAATGTTTCTGTCTGCAGAATCGCAGACAAGCAATGCAAAGATCATGCTGTGCAGTAGATTCACTAGGGAGAAAACACATGTACACATCTAATTAAAAAAAGAAATCCACCCCAACCCTGAGTACAGCCTTGCGATGTCCTTTCTATTTTAGCTGAGGGTGTCATCCTGCAGAAGGAGGTGAGGAATGCTGTAACAGTATTTAGTGGTACTGTTCTTCTGTAAGGCACCTGCGTGCTTCAGATGAAGTTGTTATCCTAGGCTGTGTTACTTACAAGTAAAATGTAAGGATAACTTCTTGTATCCCTGCAACGTTCTAATTATTATTCTCACAAGTTAGTGTTAGATTTAAAATGTTAGTATGTTAAGAGGATAGCAGCACGACAATCTAATTTTACCTCTTGTGGAAACCAGTGCTTCAGCCTTAACCTGTGAACACTTTTTTTAGTACCAGAGACACACTCAAGGATAAACAGCCTGAACTTGCTGTAACTGATAAATAATTTTATTACAGGAATGGCAGAAGGCAACAGTTTGCCTTTTCTTTTTTGAAGAAAGGGAAGGAAAATAAGAAACAAAACCAGCCATGCCTTTTCCTCATGCACAGAAGTGAAGAACACAGTCGGATAAAGATGACTTTCTAAAGCAATTGTTTTCCTTATAAGAGAAAGGGAACAAAACATGTACAACAAATTTGCTTACAGATTTCGCTTTTAAGTATGTGAAGGAGAGAACATATGGATTTGCATTCTTGTATACCAGCCTTTTGCAATCCCTCTGGCTCTTGCAGAGACTATTCCCTTGTATTTGACTTGGTATTAAGCGCCTGAATGTCTGGATTGAGGACCATGCTAGGGTCTGCCATATGCTGACAAGCAGCAGTGAGGTGAGAATGAAGCACTCTGGCATCACACAACACGTGCTCCACAGATAACCCAGAAGGAATTTTGGCTGAGTTAAGGTTGTCCTTAGGCTATCCCAATAGCTTACTCCCTGTGCTCTTCTCAGCTAATTGTCAGAGATAATGCTCTCTCCAGGCTTTTAGTCTTTTTGTGTATCCCCCGCAAGAGAATCTAATTAATGCCTATTATAACATTGACTCTGTGAGAAGTCATTTAAATGAGGCTATCAATCTGCTGTCCAGCTGTTATAGATCCAAGTGGAATTTGAATCAACAGCAGAGCCTGAGAGGAGCTGTACTATCTCGTCACTGTTTTCTGATGCATCACTTTAAAAGTGTGCATGGCGATAGATTGGGTTCCCAAATCTATATTTAGGGACCTGACTTCCAAGGGAGGTGAACACCTGCATCTTCCATTGAGTTGTGCTGAAATTGCAGATGATGTCTCTGCAGATCAGGCTCACTGGAATTCTTGAAACAGAATTTCAGATGTGTGCTCTATTAGCAAATACATCCAGGGATCCTTCTTGGTCACCACTGCTTCTCACACATACCAGCAGGGCTACCACAACCACCTCCTTCCCTCCACATGAGTAAAAATGGGAACTGAGATCCTCCAAAAAGCAATTCAGCTTCCCCTTCAGATGACTAAAGCTTCCTTGATGCAATGGTTGCCTCTCATAGAGGAGGGTGATCACCTTCCTTCCTGCCCACACTTCATCAAGGCCCTCTGTCACATACTATGCTCATTTTTGAGTTACAGGGAAAATCACAGAGGTTTAATGGAGGTCAAGGCAATAAGCCAGCAACTTCAGTAAATTTAACTCTAAACAAGGGCAGTGGAAAGGAGATGCACTAGGATGTGAGAAGTAACCAAGCAAAGGAAAGACCTTTAAAGTTTGAAAGAAGTTAATGCATTTACAAGGTTGCCTGTGTTTTGGGCTCTCGGCAGCGAGAGATGGGAATGGAGGAGAGGGAAGGGGGGAAGTTCATGAATTCTTTAAAGATTTTGTTCTTTCCTAGAATGTGGTATTTTTCAAAGGCCAAAGTTCAGTTACCATCCATGTGCTACCACTTCAAGCATATAACATTTGTCTTTGTCTTTTACAGTGATCCATTTGATAAAATTTGTGATCCTTTTCTGTCAGTGATGTACTTCTAGAGTACTACTAATAAGCTTAGGGACTTGCTTAGGAAAAAAGACCTTTAACATCTTCAGACTGTGGACAACTTTTGAGGTTTTGGTGGTGGTAAAGTCCTGTTGCTCTGGCTGTGATCTAAAGCCTGTTGAAGTGGATGAGAGTCTTTCCACTTACTTCAATAGGCTTTAGATCTGTATCCCTCCCTGTAAGCAGAGATAAGTCTAAACCATTTAATATTTGGAAGGAGACAGCAACACAGATTACATTTTCTGGCTCTGGAGTTTTCTTTGTGTTGTCCTCAGGTCAAAACTTGTCTTCATATTCTGTCTCTGCAATGTTTATTCTCACAAAAGGAGATAAAGGTCTTTGTTCCTCTAGAAGTCCCTAGATGACCAGATTGAACAAACAGAGCAGTAGTGTTCTCACTGTTTTCCATCACCTACTAAAGAGCAGAACCTTCTCCCTCCCCCAGTGTTTCCATTTCCTCTACTTCCTGTCTTTGCAGATTGGGTAACAAATGCTGAATATTTCCTGAAGTTGACTAATGACAGGACATTGGTGTCTGCCTCTGAGCAGTCTGGTTAGTGCTGGGTTGCATTCTTGACTGAAAGGAGGAGCTACAGCTGTGTTTATGGAGCCATCTTGTCACCCCCCTGCCCCAGTATGCTTCTGTCCTTTTAATACCCTCAGGGTATGGTATCAGCCTAGTCTGAGCACCCTGTGGGAAACAGACTTCAAATTGCTTTTAATTTTATTGCATTATTATTATTCCCTTAACAAAAAGATTATTATAGGCCAAACTGAGATAAAGTGTTTATATGGGTTTTTTCCACATTTTGCTGAAAAAAGGCCATTAATGATTGGGGAAATCCATTATCTGGAATGAATGGTTGTATTTGGTTTGTGCAGGTTTTGGTAGCAGGGCTGGCTACAGTGGTGGCTTCTGTGAGAAGCTACTAGAGGCCTCCCCTATGTCAGAGCCAATGCCAGCTGGCTCCAAGATGGACCCACTGCAGGCCAAGTCTGAGACCATCAGTGATGGCGATAGTGCCTCTGGAATAACAGATATAAGATGGAAAAAAAGGTTATTGCCCAAAAATGGTTATGTCCAGAGAAGATAGGAGTGAGAATATGTGAGAGGAACAACTCTGTAGACACCGCGGTCAGTGCAGTAGGAGGGGGAGGAGGTGTTCCAGGCGCCAGTGCAGAGGTTCCTCTGCAGCCCATGGTGAAGACCCTGGTGAGACAGGCTGTCCCCTGGCAGCCCATGGAGGTCCATGGTGGGAGTAGACATCCCTCTGCAGCCAGTGGAGGAGACCCACACCGGAGCAGGTGGATACAGGAAGAAGGCCATGCTGGAGCAGGTTCCTGGCAGGAGCTGTGGACTCATGGAGAGGGGAACCCACACCGGAGCAGGTTTGCTAGCAAGACCTGTGACCCCATGGGGGACTCATACTGGACAGTCTGTTCTTGAGGACAGCACCCCGTGGATAGGATCCTACGCCAGAGCAGTTTGTGAACATCTGCAGCCCGTAGGAAGGACTCATGTTGTTGAAGTGTCTCCCATGGGAGGGACCCTGCATTGGAGCAGGGGAAGAGTGTGAAGAGTCCTTCCCATGAGGAAGAAGAAGTGGCAGAGACAACGTGTGATGAACTGACCACAGCCCCCATTCCCCAATCCCCTGTGCCACTTAAAGGAGGAGAGAGAGAGAAACTGGGAGTAAAGTTGAGCCCAGGAAGAAGAGGGATGTGGAGGAGGTGTTTTAAGATTTGATTTTATTTCTCATTATCCTGCTTTGATTTGATTTGCAATAAATCAAATTATTTTTTCCTCGAGTCTGTTTTGCCTGTGATGGCAACTGATGAGCAATCTCTCCCTGTCCTTATTTTGACCCATGAGCCTTTTGTTATATTTTCTCTCCCCTGTCCAGCTGAGGAGGGAAGGGACAGAGTGGCTTTGGTGGGCACTTGGCATTCAGCCAGGGTCAGTGGAGCACAATGGCCTTTAAAATTAAGAGGAAGAGAAGATAAGATCTTCCACAGGTGGAAATCACATTGGGTTTGGTTTACACAAAGTCTAGTTATGCACTCCCGAAACTGAGAATGTTTAGAACTGGGTTTTTTAGGTCTCCCAGCTAGCCTTTATACTGAGAGTATAAATGCTGAGAGAGAAAGGAATTTAATTCTATAGCTTGGGCTTTTCCTTTGAAATGGCTAGACTGTCTCTCCTTTTGTCTGGGGGATTTCTTTCTCATTATGTCATTAAAACTTCAATTGCTCCATTTCTTTTGCGCTGACTGAAATGCATAGATCTTCTTATTATATGATCTTCTATGAGGAAAAAAGTCACATATCCATGTGTTCCTTGGCCTGATTAGTAATGGCATTGATGTGAGCAGAGAGTCCAGTGGCAAAGAAAAACAGATCATTTCCTCGGCTGACATGCAATGGCTGTTGATTACAGTGTCCTAAAGTGATACCATATATGCTTGCTTTGGAACTGGAAGCACCTCTTTAAAGCCAGGCAAAGATCAGCAACCACAACAGTGGGCAACACAGAAATTTAAGCTCCTAAACAAGGAAGGTGAAAAGACAGGATACAAATGGGCTGTGCAGTGATATGAGGGCTAAGATGAACAAGGAATTACAAGGAATCCTTCCCATGCGGCAGCAGTGTTCATTGATCTTTGATCTAGAATCGGATTGTTCCTCTGTATGTGAATCTAATGGATGGAATTCACACCCAGATACCTGCTGGCAAATACACCTGTGAAAAGAATCTTAAAATGAGTGGGCTCAACTCCTGGCATACTACAAAAAACTATTTCTTTAACACATATGCTTACTTTGGTGACATTGGCTTGTTCTTGACTTAAATAGGATTTTAGCCTTGTTTAGTAAATGAAAGTAGAAGACGTATTTGGGTTTTAACATAAGTTGAGAAAGATTAAAGTAATCTAAATTTAGGATGCACATAGAACACTTGTGACTACTTCTGGGGCATGTTTTTACTTGCTATAATCATTTGTCCTTTTTCAAATTGAATAATACCTTTGGTTTTATATAAATGTTTGTATGTTGGCTATAACAAATGTAGGAAAAACGTGCAGTTCAGTAAAAAGCCCACACACCATCAAGTCCACAACCCTTTTGGTTTTTTTCTCCATCTTCTCCATAACTGTTATTAATTTTTTCCTTTGCTATGTTCTGACTCTCCGGTGTAGAGACTTTCAAATGAAAGTTAACAGATGCTCTTCCACACAATCTGACTGCTCCTGAGGGGAGCTTGTTCCCACCAGACGTTTTACAACATCTGTTTGAAGCTAACTTCACGTTCCTTCTGTTCCATCTCAAACTGGGAGCCCTGACGAGAAGAGATGAGAAGGTACATGCACAGAGACAGGGCTTTGATCTGTGATGCCACACACTGACTGACATTTCCACTTACACTGAAACATGCTGCTCTCAGATACGTGGTAATAAACAGGACTGTTCAGCTGGCTAACAGAGATGGTGTTGAGACAGCAGGGAAAGAAATCCACCTTTGTGAGCAGAAAATTTTTTTTATATCTAAACCTTGGAAATATATTACATTATTTATCCAGTCTGGGGTTTTTTGTTTTGTTTTATTTTATTCATCTACAGCATGAAATATTGTGTATTTATTGATATGCTAGTACACTTTTTCTACTGGTCTTGCTGGAGTTTGTGGGCAGAACTTCAGGATTTTTCCCTAGACCAAATTTTATCACTTCAAATTAAGCTGCTACAGTGTGTAAATATAATTTTGTTCTTCATGACAGCAATGTAAACTTCTTTGTTCATATTAAAATTTTCTTGTTCCGACTATTTTGTCTTTCTGTTCTTAATTAAAATTAGTTGTCTTTGAAATTATAGCATTCAATACTGTCTCTTTAAAAAAATAGGGAAATGAAGATGCACATTTTTCAGAGGGGGAAGGATATTGCAAAATTGTTTTCACAGTTCTTCAATACATCTAAAAATATAACACTGCCGAAACAAAGAAATTATTTCATTGCAGTACCATAATACAAACAGTTCTGAAGTCAACTGAAAACTTTTCCACTAATACTGATGAACAGAGTTTTGTAGAGCTCTTTCTTTTTTAATGTTATCTTTTGAATGCTCACCCGTGAAAATAAAGAAATTTTATGCAGCATTTGAAAAACTTAGAGAAGATATATCTAATTTTCCTTTTTTGAAAACTGCATGTTTTGTTATTTTAATCTATAGCCTGAATGCCATTGAAAAATGGTGAAAATCTTAATTTATTTTGGGCATTTTAAGTAAAGGTTATGGAGCAACCTAAATGCTTATATGTTTTAAAAATTAATAGTAATTTTACCAAAAATTCTCCCTGCCTAGTGATCATGTCATCTCTCATCCTGTTCTGGCTCTTCAAGTTTTCACTAGCTGTTTAATTCCTAGTCCTCTGAGACAGGAATTTAGGAATACAATGGGTCCTCTTTCAAACTAGTAGTATTGGCCGAGCAATAGTGTTAATTGTATTTCATTCATCCTTCAATTATTGCTATGGTCTGTTCCAATCCTTCTTCTAGTAAGCCATCTTCCTGACTTGGTTACTTCATTGTGTTGTGTCAGTGGCTGCTGGAAACGGGGATGGCAATGAGGTAGCAAACCTGCCATGCCTGTGGGCGTCACAGTACTTTCCAGACTCATATTTGAACTACTTTTAGTTGAAAAATCTCTTTTAAATCATCTCCACAAAGTTCTGAGCATATCTTCAAGGGTTCCCAGTTGCATGTATACTATATTGCATGCATCATGTAACAGTGATGCACTGAGTGTCTTGAAGATTGTCACTTGGTTTCGCTATGGTGGACTTTGACAGACAAAGGAAATCCATGGAACCCTCTTACTTTGTTCGTCTGCAAACTGAATAGCTTGGACCAGTGGTATCTCCCAGCATCAGTAGTGCCAAATCAGTAAGCCAGGTGGGCGAAGTTGCTCCAAGATGTGAGAAGCTGGTACAAGAGTTTCTAGGATTTTAGGCTATTTGGATTTGATTGAAGCTGTTTTTTGAAAGTACTGAGAACCTTAGCTGAAATACCTGACAGGAGGCCAAAGTGAATTTCCTGACTTTCTTCCAGATCTTTTGTGAATTACCATATCAAGGCAGAGAGAAAGTGTGGTATTGTCTTGAGATTCAACCTCAGAATCTACAGCTCCTTCCCTTCCTAGGTGGTTGACTCCAAGAGAGATTGGAGTCACTTCATGGTGGTAGATCTAGCAGCAGTGACATGGATGAATTACTTCAATAAAGAAGTACAGTGGAATAGCATCTTCCACAAAATATGTTATGCTCCCAAATGCTGCTTTTATGGAACCCACCACCTTTGGGCCTTCTACTTGTTATTAGTAACATTTGCTGTGAGGTCTTCACCATTTTTGGTGGTGGTGGTGGTGGTGTGGCGTGGTGTGGCGTGGTGTGGTATGTGGGGGAACATGGAATATCTGAAAACAGTAACTCTTACTCTGCTTATTGACATAAACTGGCTGTCAGTTCCTTGTGGGACCCAGGCTGATGAAAAGCAGGGAAAAACGATTTTATTTGCAATGTAAGGAATTTTAGCCTGTGGAGATTTTTAGTTCAACAGCAGTAAAGGTAGGGACAGCAACCAGTGAGGCTGTTAAGGGTTACGTTCTCTCCCACCCTCTCTTTTTTCTCAGTCCCTTGAGTCATAATTAAAACTCCAGAAAGTGGGAAGCTGTTACTAATGCTAACATACAGTTTGGCACAACAGAATCATGCATTTACTGACTTGTGGTTTTTATTTAATTTCATTTTTTATAGGTCAAGCTGAAATTTTACTTTACTATTTGGTTTACAAAGGGCTTTTTTCTGAATCCAAAGCTTTTAATTTGATTTGAGTGTTTCCCAGGTATAACAATTATGGAAACAAACACCTTGTTCAGCAGCCTGACAATAATTATCTCCTAATGGAACAATTAGGCACTTTCATAATTTGTGACTTTAGTGCTCTCAAGTTGAAAATGCTGGACGTGGTCTCTTGTGCTTTGTACTGCTTAGGATTTCTCCCAAGAGATTAGCTGGACACAGATATGAATTAGTTACCCTCTGAATCTTTTTGAGAGCTGTTCAAATTTGAAGGAGCAGTTTCATAATAATGATATTTATACACAATCTTTCCCAGGACTGAAACAGTATATAGGGTTACTTCGAAGGCCCCTACTCAGACAAGACTTAGTGAATTTGGTGGGCAAAGTCTGAGAAAGAATTTAGGATTTTTTAAGGTTGCTTTCAGCCATTTCCTTGATGTTCTGAAATGTTTTGTGACTCGTTTATAAGAAAGGCTCTCTGTCAACACAGGATTCCTTTGAGTATCTGTTGGAGAGTTTTATTTGCAAATCTTTATGTCCAGTCATATCTGAAGTTAACTACTGACAGGTCTTAGAAAGCCATTCCTCAGTAGAAGGTGATTATTTTTCCAAGATAAACTGGGGTGGAAGGGAGTTGCTCAGCCCTGAGGCTTGTATATGAGCTTGCACTTCCTGTGTACAAATATCACTGAGGCAATTTAAACTGGTCAGTGAGATTCTTGGAAAATCTCACAGTGAAGGAGAAAGAATTATTGGCACCTGTTGGATCACCATTGCCATTTCTTAAAATACATAGCCCCTTTTAAGGCCATCTGTTAAACTACTGGCCACCCCTGACCTTGCAGTCTGGTGTGAATTCACCCCAAGGTAATATGAACTAGTAGATGAAAAAAAAAAGTCTCCCTCCTGCTGCAGATCCATTTCAGTGCTTAACAGCCATTCGTGTTTTCTTTTTTCCCCTTTCTTGTCTATGGGATAAGATGCCTTCGGTCTCAGAAAGCCTGGAAAGCCTTTGACTGAAGTTCACCTGATGGCATACTGCTCACCATAGATCCTAATTTTTCCTGCATACTGAGACCAGAAAGTTTAGGTCAGCCATTCCCTGCTCCCTGATTTGGTGTAGCTGTGCAGGATACGGCAAACTGCAGGGCACGAGTTTTCATGGATTTACTGCAAGACCCCAGATACACAGATGCAAAAAACAACAGCATCTCTTGAAATGCAGCTATAATCCTCGAAGAGTACTCCAGCTGCCATCCTCATTGTCACATTATTTCTTGATGCTGCCAGCTCTCCAGTATGACATGAGAAATGTGAATTGTGGAGAAAGTTTTCCTTGTTTTCGTTCAAAGGGTAGTACACGAGGGTTAAGTCTGCTCCGTCGATTGCCAGTAACCAAAGTCTATTAGATCAAGCTGCTTGCAGAGAACAAGATGTTGCAAATTGTGAAATCAAAGAGTATTTCCCCTCTGGTTGTCTAGATAGCATATCAAAGTGTATCTGTTGCCATATTTAATAAGGCAGAATTGAAATTCTGCATTCAGTTATGAGATTGAAGCCTAAATGTAAGTTGTTTTTACCTACTAAGATAGGAAAAGAGAGTAGAATTGCTTGATAAACTTACCTGTGCTGCTGCTGCTTGGAGTACTATTTTGTAGTGCTTATTTTCTACAAATCTCCATTCATCCATTTTTAATAAGACTGAATCTCAGACCAGGATACCAATTTCCAGAAGCATTTTTGGTATCCTGGGAAGTGTTTATTTTCATGTTGAAACAAAGTGAATTTTACTATCATAGAATATTTTAAATTAAAACATAAAATCTCAAATTATGTATTGACACAGTGCACTTGTTTCTAAAACCTCAGAAGAAGCCAAATAATTATCCATACTGAGTAAACAGATTATTTGCTTTCTAAGTATTTTTAGCTTCTGGTACTGCTCCTAGTTTGATCTCTGGCTTCTTGATTATTGAATCCTACGGGTAGGGTCAGAGACACAGATGTTCTCTTTCTTGTTTAGGTCAGGAGTTGGGAATACTTCTTTCATGTCTTCATGGTTTGTGACCTGTAGACTCCACCATAATATAAGTAATAATAAACACACTGATGTGCGTCTGATGGATCTCCTCTGAAGCCAATGGGGTTATGTTAGTATAAGGTAAAAATTAGACTGATTATTTGCCTTAGAGGCATCCTACACTTCATGTATCTGTAGAAACTATGAACAATTCCCCTCTGAGTAGCATTCAAAGCTATGGTGCAGCTGTATGAAGGTTTTCATCTTTAACTGTGTCAACAATACTTAAATATGTGCTGTCATGGAGGATTATTAGTGCATCCCTAATATTGCTTAGCACCTTTTTATTCTGTAATGGAGCAGCATTATAAATGGCAGTCTGTAGTGCCCTTTACAGTAGTATATCCCAAGCTCCCAGGACTGTTCATCTATATGCCATGACAGGAGATGGCACTTGGATTGACATTCCAACACCTTTCTTGCCCACACAGCGAAGCTCCAGCATTGCCAGCTGACACTTTCTTTTCACACTGGAATTCAGTAGTTATAGCTCAGTCTGTTTGCATGTCTCAACTTCTATTTTTAAGCGCCGCTAATCCTCAGCTAAGGGCCAGCCTTCGTGTGGCCTTACAAGGGTGTGTGGTGGCAAGGGAGGTGGCGAGGAGGAACTCTCCCAGACCTTGTGCGGTTGTCCTTGAGATCCAGGCACAACTGCTACCTTAAAAGCACGGATAGACAAGATGCTCTTGCCTTGGCTCCCCATTGAATGCGGAAATGGCAGTACCTGGAGGAACTGTGCCCCACTACATCCCATATGCCCCAGGGTAAGAATGTTCCCTCTCTGAATGGCACTCCACAAATGGCAGTGTGAATCTAGTGCTCTGTTCTATTGTGAGTGTTGTCTGCAGAGTGCAACTGGGCTTTGAGGTGATTAGATATGTATTTTCCTTAACTGTGAAGGTCCTCATTTTGTATGTTTTCCCTCAGGTTCCCAGAATTGTAGAATGGTTTGAGTTGGAAGGGACCTTAAAGATCATCACGTTCTAATCCCCCTGCCATGGGCCAGGGCCACCTTCTGTTAGACCAGGTTGCTCAAAGCCCCATCCAGTCTGGCCTTGAACACTTCCAGGGGTAGGGCACACACAACTTCTCTGGGCAATGTGTTCCAGTGCCTCATCACCCTTACAGTAAAGAATTTCTTCCCAATATCTGATCTAAACCTACTCTCAGTTTAAGCCATCACCCCTTGTCTTATCAAGGTTAACAGCTGTCAGTTCACTCAAGGAAGTTAGGTCTGTAGTCTGTGCAGACCTATCCTTGCATTTGTTACATGTTTTCCTCAACAACAGGAAAGTAGAGGTAATGAGAGTGGAAGTCATGTTACAAACTGAGTAAGCAGCCTGTGTGCTGCTAAACCGGGTAAGGAAACTCTTCTGTCTGTCAGGAGATACTGTTTCTGCTGAAAAACTCTGTTGGGAAGGAGCAGGGCACCAAAAGGGCAGCACTTAAACAAACAAATGATTGTTTGCTTGAGACAACCCTACTCTTGTTTTTTTCTGCATGGTTTTGCAATCCGTATCCTCCAGCAGCTCAGTGAGGATGATGTGGAAGGTGACTTTCCTGCCACAGACTCCTCCAACTACCCAGCTGCTGTTGTATCCAAATAGACTGTGGAGACTGGAGAGATGATTTTATAGTCTTTTGAAATAACTGGCGTATGGAAGCAAGGAAGGGTCAAGCCTGCTCTCTTTTTTCTTCTAGGATGTTGAAGAACCTTCAGATAGGGAATTATGTAATGTAATGTAATTCTATTTTCCAAAGAAAAGAGGGTTAGTACATGCTATCTCTCCTGGCAAAGGCTCTTGTTCTTTAAGTGGCCAGCAGGAATCTAGCTGCTAAAGCTTGAAGATGATATGGTTTCAGTGTGCTTTTGCAATCAAAGTAGCTGAGAATTATATAGTCTCTTGGAACTTTTATTTATGTTCGGTTTACTTGATATACTTTTTTAGTCAGATGTTGAAATCTGTCTCCTGCAATGTCTTAAGTAGCCCATTTAAGTCTGGGGCAGTGGTTTTTTTAAGCAGGGCAAGGCCTTTAGCTCATCAGTTGGAAGTAGAATGGTGATTCGGAGGACATGTATAAAGAAGATCTCAGCAGCAGTGATATCAAAGCATGTCAGCCAAGATGGTGTTTGCAGGAGGTATAGAGAAAGTCTCAATGCCTCTGGGTTTAGAAGCATCTATCCAGTCACATTAACCTTCTGTAACAAAGTAAAACATATTCAATTGACTTTTTCCTTCAAGTCAGAGTTTGCAATTAAAATTTTGTTCATCCAGGCACAAGATGGACCTTTCCATCTTGTTTCAGGATCCCTGATATTAAGGGCCAGCTGGGGAAGTTATCACAATACAAACTCCTCTCCTGTGTGTTACATTCAAAGCCTAAGAAAGAGGGGCCATACATCCCATGAAAATTAAGTAAGTTTAATTTCCAATAGGTGTTTTTCTACTCACGCCAAGCAAGTATCTTGAGACTCACCAATTTTTCCATTACTCACTTGCACTGATGTTTAGCAGGATGGTAAAGGTTGTGGAATTTGTTGTGCACTTTTATTGATATTGTTCTGCTTTATTTACTAACTTTGATTATGATATTTCCCTGAGTGATGGTAAATTATTATGAAATCGTCCAAGTCTGGACCTGAATGAAACGTGCTCGTGGATATCTGCCTCAAATCTGATTCAGTGGTGAGAACACAGAGTTCTGAAAGCACCAGCTATTGAAACTTCATCTTTTAATTTTTAACAGTAGAAATAAGAAAAGGAAATAACTGGCACTCTGTGTATGAAGAAGCTATTAACAATGCTTTTCTATTTATTATTTTACTTTTTTATTAGGGAAACAAAATATACTATACATTTTGTTTTGCCTGAAATTATATAGGCAGTAAAAGTTTGTGAACGAAGGAACACATTTTGCACTAATACCACAGCACTTCTATTTCATTTTATGATTTTTTTTATTTCACTTCTGAGACTACTTCTCCTGAATTCAGAGAACAGTAGGAAACCCACCCACTGGCTAATTTAACCTTTAAAATTTGTCTTTCTTCAAGTGAAAGAAAAAAAGTAGCCTGCTGACTATTTTATATATCTAATTTCTATTTCTAAAATTGTTCATTCATATCTTGTTGAACTTTAATTTTTGGTTTTTGGTTTGTTGTTTTCTTGGTTTTTGTTTGTTTGGTTTATTTTTTCTTTGGTTTGGTTTCTTGTTGTTTGTTTGGATGGGTTTTTTCCTCCACTCATTTCATAATGTATTTCTTCTATTAATCTAAACTAGGAAAAAGAGCCAAATTAGATATGTGCTCAGAAATTCAATCAACAAATGTGCAAAAAAGATGAACTATATCTATAGATGCAGAATCTATTAAACAAAGAAGGAAAAAAGGCCAGCCTTTTTCCTGGTGAATACAATAAGACAGAACTAGAGTGGAGGTGGGATTCTACGAAGCAAAGCATTCTAAAAGGAAGACATGCGAACATTTAACCCTATTTTTGTATGTTTGGTCTTAATATAGTTTATATAGTGAGCCTTTATTGACACGCCTGCTTATCTGGGTAAGACAGCTTTATATGGCGTATTTGTCCTATTACCAGTTGTATTTTAAACTCCTATGTGGAATATTTTTGATCATCTGTTATAATCCCGTTTGATGCTTATCTGAAAGCATTTTTTATTGTTTAACAAGTCTAACTGGAATGTGTCTGCAATCTTTTATTTTACTTCACAATTATTTTACTGAAATGCTTGGGTTACTTTCTCAGAGTTTTCTTTTAGCTATTTTCTTCATACAGTCACTTCTGCTAAACAGATAATCACAGCTATGGAGTTGTAGAGTGAACTTTGATCCAGAAAAGAATAAGGATTTGAGTTCTACATTTAGTAGACATCTTTACACATCCCTTTTCTATTACTGTGCTTTAGTCCGTGATTCCAAGTCATTTAATTTATCATAAGAAAAGAAAATATTGCCTTGTTCTGCTTCTCTTACAGACACATGCATTCAAAAGACTTTGAGCCATCATGTTCCTTCCCATTATTTATGACCCGCAGAAAACATGCTTATTTAGAAAGTTATGTGACTCAGCCAACAAACGCTGTTCAGTATCCAAAGAATAAGCTGTGGAGACAAAAGAACTTTTATTTAAGAAAGAACTTATTTGATGGGATATTGTACTGAATTCCTGGAAAATTCTGATTTTTGGGTTGAATTAAAATTAAAAAAAAAGTTTGTGACTGCATGTGGAATAAATGTATGTGAAAAAGCACAAGTAATCTACATGTGCAGTCACCTCAACCCTGCCTCAACCCTACTGGGCTCCATCTGTGCTTGAAATTAAATGAGGAATCAGTGAGCCTGTGTGCAGCACTGCAAGTCCAACAGGTGGGGGTTTGCCCCAGTCAATTACACACGATGTTAATGCAAGTTGGGCTGTGCATCAACCTCCTTGCAGGAATAGGAGGTTTATACTTCAGACAAAGATGAATTTTGGGGTGAATTATGGCATGGTTCCTGCCGAGGTTTTACTCTGCTTTTCTTGTGTGTCAGACTTCTGTCTTTTGCACTCCAGGACAGCCTGAAGTGTGTAGCTGGTTTTTCCAACCACATGGGTAAAAGTTGATGTTTTGTTGTTGGTTGAGCATCTGCCCTGGGTCATGAGGCTGAAAAGAATGGTATTTTCTCCTTTTTCGCAGCTCTCTGATCTTGGTTTGGGTCAAGGTAAGCTTAGCTTAATAGCAAAAGAGCCTTGTAGGAAAGCAGGCTGAAGGCTGCTCTGGAAAGCAGAGAAAGACACTCTGGTATTCAGACACCATAGAACAATGTGTAAATTTTTGCTGTCCACTCCATCTGATGTGCAGAACTTCTCTTGTTCTCCATCTTTGTTTTTCAGTCCTTTCAATTCTTTAGTATTTTATCAAGCAAGCCTTGTGTGACTACTCCATGGTGCAGCAGGCTGTAGGCCAGCCAGCATTAACAGTTCAAAATCTGCGATTAGGGGGAGTACTCTACCTAACATCTCACAGAGGCTCTGTGAAGAGAAAAATTATTTGAATTGGTACTTAAGATTGAGAATAAAGTGCTAAGCATAAGACTTACGAAAAGTGATGGGGGATGAGCATAATTGTTTCTCTAAGTGGTGTGGACTTCAAATGTAATCTTGCATAGCCCTGCCAAAAAGCTCGTAATGCCAATACAAGGATTTGACTTGTAGTCAATTGACATTCAGCCAGTTTTGACTCAGAGGGTAGAGTGCTACTGACTGAATTGTTAACACTGAGCAGTTCCTAGGAGGCCACTAAGCCACAAATGTAATCTTGCACAGCAATGCACTACCTAATGAAACATGATGAAATCGTAATTTCATATGCTGTGATCTCCTTGAGGCTGATAACTGTTAGGACTTAGGTGGCCATCAGATCTGGGCTAATGAACTGGTCTTTCTAGGATATGAACTGTGATGACTGCAAGGTTTGCTTTTCCACTATTTGCAGCCGTTGTTCAGCTGTGACTGTTACCTGTGAGTTGGGAACATCCATTCTGTGGTTTGTGTAACTTCAAATAGGCTGGCTGAGCTCCTGCCATCCCTGCAGGCTGTGCCACATGGAGGGGGGAGCGAGTGGCCCATAGTGACCTCTTCACTGTGGACCTCAGGACTGTGCTGCTTGCTGGGCCTCACCTACATAGCATCAAACCAACTCTGCATACTCTGTGAGTTACAGTCAGCACAGCAGAGATTTGATCCAAGACTGTGGTGAGAATTATTTGGATCAATCCCAAACCCAAAGGAATACAAGTTTGGCATCAGTGTAGCTTTTTACCTTGAAATATTTAGTTTTAAACCACAGTTCTTTCATACATCGAAGGTATTCCCTTACTGTCATTTTATGACATGGTTTTTCAGCCAGCAGTGCACATGAAGTTCATGTTTGTGTTTTCTGTACTGACACATATTCAATATCTCTTTCTTTATAATGATTCCCTGTCATTGCCATGAAACCTGTTTGGCAGCCCAGGCTTTTTTCCATACCCTGCAAAATAAATGACTAGTATGATCAGTGGAACACTAATCTTTAAATACAGCCAGCCTGATTGATATATAAATGATCCCAAATAGAGCTTCAGTTCATACCTCCTACTATTTGACCCTCTGCATCTGGAGGTGTGGTTCAGACTCTGTGTCTGTCTCAAGTTACGCTGACTGTGGGATAGTTTTTGTTACTTGAGGCTCTGAGTTTTAACTTGAATAATTCATTTTGCAAAATTCTAGCTGATCAGTCTCTTGTGTAATATAGTGGAACCTATCAGCCACCTTAAACTGGCTGGTTAGATATATGGTATAGGTGTTAGTGCAGGCACTTCCTCATTCACTGAAAGATTCTGAGAGATGTTTTCAGTGCTTGATTATGTTTGTAGATCTTTTTGTGCACACTGAACACTGGTTGAGTAGAATGATCAAGTACTAGTTATAGTTTTCAAGTCGTTTACTGAGCAGGTATAATGGTCCAGCTTATGACTCTCTCATGCTTTTAAATTAGCTGCTGCTGACACTGTTCACTCTGAATCTATCACCTCTTTAATGAATAGGCACAAAATAACATATGTGGACAAGACCATGTCATATGCTGCTTGAGCACTGCTGGTAGTTACTGTAAGTGAAATAATAGAATATGATGCCAATGTTATGACTTGCCTCCATCCATCCATCCATCCATGTTGTCCAACTGTATGCTTCCCTTTACTGAGCTACATTTATTATTTCATGTTCAAGGAGTCCAAAAGTAAGCCACATTTCAGACTTCACCAGGGCATCTTACAGCCATTGATAACAGTGGCTGATAAATTCTGTACTTTTGGAAATACTTTCAAGCATGCCCCTTTGAAATGCCTGGCCCTGATCACTTTTTGCTCTGCACCTAGTCCTTGTGTGTCCTTAATGGATCTTGTAGTTTTCATTCCTCTGTATCTCCTTTCTGAAAGATCACTCGCATCTCACAGCTGTGCTGGAGGGCTCTGGCATGCACCATAAAGAGCATGTCTGCACTGATGCACACAGAAATGGAGAAGACAGTATCAGATAGACAGCTAGATGAAGTCTAGCCCACTGGCCCACATGCAGCTCATAGTGCTCCCAGGAGGACTTAGGCTGGGTTTCTCAGGCTCCAAGCTGATTAAAACAAGAGGTAATGTAAAGGCCATATCGAGTCTCGATTCTGGGGCTGGGGAAGAAGCTAACAGCTGTCTTGCAACTGGAGGTAAAAGGGGCACAGATAGCAGCCACAAGTATGGGAAAATCAACTGTAGGGACTGATAGTCAAGAGCAAATGAAATTCTGGTATGCATGTGTTTTTCTTCAGGGTATGCATATGTTCACAAAAGAGTCTTTACTTTTCTCTGTAGATTTAGAGGGTCAAAACTATGCACCATGTTCTGTGCTTTCTGTCTCTTAAAGCAGAGCAGTTCTGGTTAACAAATTTTAAGTGTAAATATTGCTAATTTGCTAAACACCGTGAGTGTGTAGTGTTGTAGAAAACGCATGATGTAGACAGCCCCCATCCTAAAGACCCTGTAACATATGTGGTGTCTGACACAAAACCAGCAGAACTCACTGGGAATAATTAGCATACATTCTTAACATGTGCTGGTGTTTATGTATCTTATAGTTGTGATGAGGATTGTCACAGGAGACGCTTTTGATAAAAGTAATCTGCAAGGTTTGTCCTTGGGCATCATGTTGAAGTATCACTTCTCTCTGAGGCATTGGGGTAAAAAGAGGCAATGTGTTAGGAAGGCAAAAGCAGGTAGTGGTTTGGGGAACTACAGAGATGATTGTAGGGAAAGCCGGATATCGGCGCTGCTGGCGTATGATAAAACTAGAGATAATTGTCACTGTGGAAACACAGGCATATTGTTAAAATAAATATATATTTAGGTCTTTTTGCCTTATTGTCTCGGTTATAAACATACAAGTTGTAGGAAACTTAAATCTGAAAATTTACTGAGTATGGCATGGAGGGTTTGTAATGGCATTTCTTCCCTACAGCTTTTTTCCCAAAATGTCAGTGCTACGTTGCAAAGTGTCTGAGAACAGTTACCAAAGCTCTGGGCAGATTTTTAAAGCAGGTACCGAGGCCCATTGAAAATGTATGAATGAGATTTTATGCTCAGTTTTAGCTCATGTTACGTCCTGTAAGGTGAGAAACTTTTTGAGAATTTGTAATACTGAATCTGAGAAATGTATGAAGTTCAGAGGACTTTCAGAAAGGATTTTGATTCTATAGTGCCTGGGGTGTGAAGCTACCAAATCTTGTTAAACTTGTGATTCTATCTAAAAGTCTCAACAGTGACTTCAGTCAATAGGATTTACACAGAAAGTTAAGCATCTCTGAATTTGATCTCTCAGATTTTCTTGTTTCTTAAAATGTTTCTAATTTATATTCATATGATTCCTCCAAAAAGCACAATTAATCAAGTGTAGTGATAAATAGCCAAAGACTTACCCATTTTCTCAAAGTGTTATTTCCTACCTGACTTGCCACCGTCCTTTAAATTTTCTGCTGTGAAGATTGTTTTTATAGGTAAATTCAAGATCATGTGGCTTCAGTGAGATCATTGTACAGTTTGCAGTTAAGGATGGACTGGAGTCACTTGTGCTGTGGTCCTGGGTTTAACTCATCACCCAGGTAGTCCAGGCCTTAACTGCCTAAATATCAAGCAAGGCACTGCATACCGTGTCTTCTCCTTAATTATTTTACCTGGTTCTTTAGCTGACTAAATAATGGAAAAGAGGAAGAATATTGACTGCCACCTCTTTCCACAAACCTCTTGCTCCTTGGCTACTTATTCTTTATAATATGAAGTGACTCAAGCTGCTGAAAATGACCACCACAGCTTGACTGTCCTTTGTAGCAGGCAGATAAGTAGCTGCTCTCTCAGGTTGCAGGGGCTTAGAAAAGTCTATAAAACACTTCCTTCCCCATTCTGTAGTTCACTAAAATCATAGTGAACTCTAGAATCATTCCACCAGTAATTAAGCAAGCTTTATATCATCCCTTTTAAAAATAAAGGTATTTTAAAAAACCTCGCCATAATCAAACCATCAGATGTAAAGATTACTTGCTAGTGTAATGGATTGCTGATACTAAAAGAAAAAAAATTATTTTGGCTGATTTGAGTGCAAATTTCTACTCTACTTTTCATGTACTTGTATGTACTGTACTTAAGGTATTTAAATACTTTTCAAAATGCAGCTTAGCTTTGCATGGTTAATGTAAGATCTCTTTGACATTGAAATATGAGCAATTTTTTGCTGCAAGCCCTGTAATAGTATCACTATTAGCATCACAAATGCTCCAAAGTAGCATACATGACAGGCAATAGTGTATTCAAGTAATAGCTAATAGAAATTTTAGGAGAACTTATTCCAGAGAGCATAGTTTCCTGAGCTGGTTCTGAGCTGTGGTATCAGCCAGGCTGTCTCAGGAGGGTGGTGTAACCATGGGGTTTATTTCTAATAAAAAAGTATATTTTGCTCAGGAATAAAAGCAAGCCAAAAATTTCAGTAGGGAATATCTGACTTCTCATTCAACACCCAGCAGTTCTGCAGTGTCAATTTCCTGCTGGGCTGGGGAAATAAATCAGGATGTTCTTGCGGAAAGCAAACTTTTTATTTGAAAATGAGAAAGTACAAAAGTTCTAGTTTTTCAAAGCTTCTTTCCTCTCCCCAGATTTAGTAAAATGTTTTTAACCATCTCTTTCCCACACTGTTATAAATATTGGCGTGGGCTCTTTAGAGATCAGAGACAGACTCCATGGTGTCTCATGGACAGTGAGGATGAAATGCTTGTTTTTCTAGCTTAATATCTTTTCCTGATAACTTAGTATCTTTCCTGATACAATGCTCAGAAAGCACAACAAATGTTTTTGCCTAGTCTATGCATGTATGAGGCTGATTGATGTGGCTGGGATTTCTTTCAGAAGCAGATGTGAGGAATGGGAAACACTGCTGATGAGAAATGTTGCCTGAAGGGATAAGATGTACATATTATGAGGATAAAGGAGTGGCTAAGCTGCTTCCTTAAAAGGGAAATTTACCCTAAAGTGATTTTTACAAGCTGTCATCCTGAAAGGAGTCATGCCTTATTTAGGAAATAGAGCTTTAGGTGCAAGGAACATGTAAAATATACGCCTTGGACTTTATGGAGTATTAAAGAAGCTGAGACAGAGCTGAGAGACTGAATGTTGCTTTGAAGAGCCTGAGAGTTGTTGTTGCTGGTGGAGCTTTTGTAGAGGCTGAAATAAATCTTTCTTCTGTGAAAACGTGGTGCTACAAATGTGTTACAACAAACGTGGTGTTACAAATGTTAGTTATTTCGTTAGCCTGACTTTAAGGAAGATGTTTCTCTTTTCCAAGATGCACATTGACATGCTGTATGTTTGGGAGTAAGTAATTGCAGTCACATCGTGCTCTGGGTGTAACCTCACTGCAGAGTGCACTGGGAAAGGGTGGTACCATTTCTTGAAAAACCAGCAAGTACAAGAACATTGGGGTTGAAAAAAATAAGGGTTTGTTTTTTGGGTTTTTTTTGTTTTGTTTTGTTTATTTATTTTTTGTTGTTTTGTTTTGTTTTGTTTTGTTTTAATGGAGACACCGTATACTGAAGTGTGGAAACAAAGAAACAAAGTCATTGATTTTTCAGTATACAGTCGGCCTTGTACATCTGTCTTAGACATTTCATCTATGTGCAAGCAATTTAGGCATGTGCCCCGTTCGCCTCTGGAGAAGGAGCAGGCAGTGGTGTTCGTGTGCGTGGACTCCATCAGTGCTTGCACAAGGTACTGTTCACACAACCACGGGAGCACCAGGGGCATGCATGCTTGCATATTTAGAACATATCAGGAGATTTAGTCTGACTTTCTACAAGACAGTTCCCAAAGTGCAAGTCCTGATGTTCTTTTGGCTTCTTTTGAGGAATTTTTTTCCACCCATCACTGGGAGGGTAAAAACATTCTGCAGGACAAATTGCATCCATGTTGAGAGGGAGGAAATTAGTTCAAAGGTGCATAAACAACAGAATATTACTGAAGTGAGTTTGGGTTTATAAAAAAAGCAAGAATTTGCCTTGCACATTTCTGATTATTTTGTTATATTAAAAATCAACTAATTGATTTATTCTTCTTGTCACAGAAAACTGACCAGACTTTATTCTTTTCTCTAGCATGGCAGGACAGGTCATATATTTCTGTTGTTATATTTGAATTGCTACCCATTTTATGTTATGAGCTTTCAAAAACATGTTGTAAGATAAGCCATTTATATTAAAACTACAGCAAGAATCCTACATGCCTGTACATGCATATAAAATACAGTGGAAAAAAAGGAAAGTTACAAGCAAATGATAGTTGTCCCTGAAACAACAGGCAGACCAGCCAGCTGTGAAGGAAACTAACATGATGTACTAAAGCAGAAACACAATATAATGGGGAAATGCGGTTCTTTGTTCAGATCCGTTTCCTATTAACACTTATAATGTTATGCTTGTGCATGCCATCCCCTGAGGACCACTTGGTCAGCCTTAAATGAATAACAGTGGAATATGTAAAAAGTGCTAGATGCATAAAACTTCTGTGCACCCCTAGTCTGTTGTGTGTATGTGTTCCTTTTAAAGGAAATCTGAGCTATTTATTGCATGGAAGTTTGAATTAAAATGCTGTTGTGTTGCCAGGGGCCAACCACTAGCAGTAATTTTAAAGGGTGAGAGCAGAGGAGATTAGGGCAATTTGAGCATGATACTTAAGGTCTCTCTGGCCATTAGTGAAGGATAAAATGTTTTAGCATTGAAGGAGGGGAAGTGGGCTTTGTAATCCCACTCGGCTGGACTGAGTGCAGGGCGAGAGGCTTCTGCAAGGGGCTGCAAGTCTGATGCCCTGTCGCAGTCTTCTGTTTCTATGCTCTGTAGGGTACTGAAGCAGATGCCAGTCAGGTGTGTGATGGAGGTTCATGGGGCAGGCTGCTATGAAACACTCTTTCCTGCTGATTTGAGGCTGAAGATTTAAAATAACTGTCCATATGTCTGATCTTACATCCTCCACCTAATCTGGGGACAGATGTTGAAGTCAAAGGAGTAAACATTTCTCATTTACAAAAATGCGTTTGTTTGAGGGACAGTGGGTAGGCACACAAAAAGAAGATAATGTGGGTAAATGTAGGAATACCTGTTTCATTGACTGCTTTAGTTGCAGAACCTCCCCCTGGTATAGAGAGCTCACCATTTCAGATATTTAAGCATCTAGCATCTATTAGATGTTTAACAATGTATTCAGTCTCACTGAAAATAATCCTGAAAGAAGCTGAATGTAACAACCTAAACTATCATTGACACAGGAGTTGACATTTATATTCTGAAAAGTAAGCGAGTTTGTTAACTGATACATGGGTTGTTAACCTGAGAGGGTGTTTCTCTGGATGTGGACTATCTATCTCCTAAGTTTGTTTGGCTTTTTAAGGACTGTCCCACTCAGGGCTTCACCAGTGATGCTCGATCCAGAGCTGTGGTCCTCCCTGAAGGGCTCTCTGATCAGCACAAGAGGATATGATACCAATGGTTTGAATGTAAACTGTTACTAAAAGGAGAGAATTTTTCTGTGTCCAGACTACTTAAAACAATAATTGCTAGGTTTCCTTCTAGGGAAAAAAATGAATTTATAATATATTCAAATAATAAACATTTTGTTGTTTAGTCCTATCCTAATGTGGAGAGAAATCTGTGTTGCAAATAAAACAAGCCCTTTTAAGTGTAACAAAATTGGATCTCAGGGACTGCAGGTGTAAAAGAAGTGCATTTTGTGTCTCAGCTTGTTAACTACTTTATTTATATCACTCCCAAAAGCACAGCTTCAATATGGCTGTAATTAAGCAGAATTACTCCCCTAAAACTCTCTTACCACAAGACATTCTCTCAGTGTATCCCTGTGCAATACTTCTGAACACTCATCATGTCCATTTCTCCACCCTGAGGTCTGACTAGTTGAGCCTGATGAAGTCTGAACAGACTTTGAGGGATTTCTAATGGTATAATCAGGAGGTGGCTGTTGAGCTTCAGAACATGTCATTTGCAGGCTTCAGTGTTTAAGTCCTAAAGGGCACCTTAGGATTCCTAAAAGATCAGTGAACAGGGCCTCCCAATTCTGTGCTAATGCTCTTCTTGGTCGTTTTTGTTTTTGTTTTTGTTTTTTTTTATTTTTTTGAAATTGACAGCATAGTCAAGAACCTGTTGGGTAAAGGAGATAAATATAATGGAAGAGTAAACCGTGGAAAGAGAGGACTTGGGTGCTAACATATTCTTCCTGGATGTCATAGACCATGTGCAAATAATGAGCACGCCGAAGGAAAGGCAGAACCTGGTTAAGTGCTGTGTCAGGAGAGCCTGTGATCTAAGGCTATTAAATACTACAGCACTCCTTCAGAGCATCATAATTCAAAAGGAAGGTGACAGTGTGGTACCTGTGAGCTACTGCCTGGCATCGGGCTGGAAGGGAGGGGGGGAGCAAGATCAGAGCAGGCTTTGGGATGAAAGGAGGTTATCTCATTTTCATAAGGAAGATTGCTTGAATACCTGCTCTGACCTCTTGTGTTAGAGCATGAATTTCAATGAAGGAATAAATGGTGACATCTCACCCCTTTGCCAGTTTTTGAGGATTGAGCTGTGTTACATTAAACCATGCTTGGAAATCTCTGGTTAATACATTTAGAGAAACAGCTCTCAGGAACATCTACCTCCCTTCCTTCCTCCTTAAAACAGTAATGAATTCAAATTGCTAATAAAATATAAGAGCTCAAAGATGTTGTACGCAGACCATGTTTCTGGGCTGACTATTTTTTTAATGTCAATTTTCCCACAGCTGTTAAAATTCTACAATCATTAAGGTATCAAAATCGTCTAGCCAAGAAGAGAGACTTTTCTTTCTTTATGCTCTTGAATTGTTTGAATATTTTGTTTAGAAATATTCTTTGTTTCATTCTGTGGAGAAAGTAAACTTGTAATATGTCTGTACTGTAAATCTCAGTTAAGAGCCATTCATTGAAGAATAAACTATGCTTTCTCCTGTGAGGCTATTTTTCTAGCAAGTAAGATTACGTGCCTGCAAACTAACAAAGGAGATTAGAAGATACATGTTGCCCTATATGCATTTTGAAACTGTTTTCCCAAATCATAGGAAAAACTCATTTTAGGATTATGTTTATTAAAAAAAATAATTTACTGACATTCAGGATTTATTTCTGCTTTGCCATGGGTTGCCAAGCAAAATCAGGGAGGCTGTGCTGTAGTTTGGAATTAGAAAAGGACTTGTTGAAGGGATCAGGAATATTTTGAAGTGTTTATTGCAGGAATTTAGGCCTTTTTTGCATGAGCATGGGGAGCAATCAAAGGACCAAGGATGTCTTCCCTTTTGCAGCCTCAGACCCCTATACTCAGCATCCTGACCCAAGAGCACGTTTTTTCTCAGGGCCACATGCCAGTACCGCTCAGGCTGTGCTAAACCTTTCTTCTTATTACATTTACATTGCTGCCTCTTCATCTCCCTCCAGTGTGACAGCAATCAACCCACACGACTTTCCCTACAAAATAACTTGGCAAAAGCTTTTTCCCCGGATCATCCTTACTACCAAGTAGCTCTTTAGTATTTTTTGTCTTTGTTCAAAAGAGAACAAAAAAGCATCAACAGAGAAAGGAAGGATAGTTTCAAGGTAGTTTAACCTAGACTTTAGCAATGTTCATCCATAGCTTTGTCAACTGAAAGGGTTATCAGCTAATACTAGCACCGTAATTTATACTCCGGGTGGGGGGAGATTCAAACTGCCCTGAACTCAGCAGCTAAACAGGTACCCAACTGATGAGAAAACCTCCAGGAAAAGTTAATGTGTTTCTTGAGGTCATACATAAACATTGGGGAATGTCTTCCTTTTCCCCTTTCCCTCCCCACTTTCCCCTTTTTCTTCTTTAAATAAAAAATGATCTGACACTTCAACAAGCACGAATAAATTTTTCATTGTTTGTGGCATTGTTTATTGATTTAGATGTGAAACTCAGATCTTCTCTGTGACTTTTTGAGGAAAGAATGGTGGAAAACTCTGGTTACATCTCTGTAAAAAAAAAAAAAAGAAGCCAAGTGAACCCGATTGCAAAACTAATTTTGCTTAGAAGTCTTAAGAATGGGTAATTTTTGCAATCATCCCCCTAAAACCGTGGCCCAGGTTTTTAAGCCTATTTAATGTGATGTGTGTGTGTGCTTTTTTTGGTGGCGTGGAATTATTGTTTTAAAGTTAGTATAAATAGGAAGAAATCTGTAATCCCATAGCTATAAATCTTTTGCTTTCATAAAAATTATGGAATCATTGAGCTATATGGCTGGAGGGGACTTCAAGTGTTCATCCAGTGCTCTGCCCAAAGTAGGATTAAGTGACATCTACATCATTTCTGACAGAAATATCTTTAATGTGTTTTTGACAACCTCCAGAAATGCAGAGCACACATCCTATTGCTGTGCTTAACTCTATTCACTTGGAGACAAGTTTTTCTTTCAGACTAACCCAAACCCTCCCTGATGCAAAAGCAAAAGTTCCTTTTATTTCTGATTCTACTTAATATAGAAATGGAGAGAAATACTATTTCTTCTCTCTGTCTTCAGCAACCTCTTACGCATTTGAAAATGCATTATGTCCACCCTCTGTCTTGTCTTCGGTAGAACAACCATGTTGCTCAGTACATCCTTAGTCATCTTCTAGACTTCAAAGTATTTGTCCAGCTGTCCAAAGGCTTCCCCTCTGCCTGACACCCCTCCCCCCCTTTAGCTAGGAACAGTACCTAAAAGTGGATGTGGTACCTCTGATGGGACATACTGAAGCAAAGGAAAGGATTCACACACCTATGTTCAAAAATTCGGGTAGGAAATAAAAAATTCACTTGCTATTGGTGAAGACCAAGAAGTCCAGCAACACTTACAGATGGTTCCCATTTGAAATGCAGTGTTTGCCACTGAAAAAGCAGGAAATAAATTCTTTCAGCTTATCCAAACTAAGGGAACTCTGCAGAGAGGATTGCTCAGCAGCGACGGCTTCTTTGTTTTTAATTGCAGAATCCATAGCATCACTAATAAATCACGACAGTGTGACAAATGACCCGCCTCAGCTGAGGATCCTGCCTGAAATCCCATTTGGTTAATGGTGTTGCACCTACCAAGGTTTCGCTGGAGTGGTTGGTTCAGAGCTGACTCCAGGGGAAGTGTGCCACCTACTGAATCACCAGCTCTGCTTCCTGAAGCACCCTGGGATTTCCTTGGAGGGCTCCCAAATGCATTTGGCCAAGACCAGCCCTGTTTAGCTTATGAGAGCAGACCAGATCACAGCCTGAGGCTGTTATGGCTGTTGGCCATATTACTCATTGGGGATGTTTAGTCATGTATCTCTATGAAGGGAGACCATATTGCATTAAAGGTCTCAAGTTAGGTCTGCCTATATTGTTTGTAAATTGCTTTGTGAGCCTTTCTGAGTGGAAAGAGCTGCATATGTATAAAATATTAAGACTTAATGGAGTGTATATAACATGTATGTATACTTTGAGGTAATTTTTATAATAACCATTCACGTATAGCTGTGTCATTAAAAATGTAATAAAACAGAGCAGAAAGGCAGCCTCTCCTAAGTTCTGCTGTTTCAGTTCTGAATTATTCTGATTTAACTGTTGCAAGTCTGGCTTTGATACTTAAAATGGCTAAATTTCAGCAACATGGTTGTTTAAATCTAACAGAGAAGTGAGTACTAGGATAAACACTGCACAGCTAACATTAATTGCAATGCAATTCCACTTGACTGCAGTAAGTTCCTATTGATATTTTATTATTAATAAATTCACAAATGGTGGATGTCTTCCATTGTGCATTAACACACCTCATTTTCTTGTTCTAGGCAACACACCCCTCCTCTGGTAGGTAGCTTACAGCAGTACTGTACAAGCCTCCCAATATTAGGAGGAGTTATAATCTTAAGAGAGTGGATGCTGCCATATTGTATGAGGTATTTGCTCCCTCTCGCTAACTTTTGCAGGGGATAAGAGTTAGGCAAAACAGACACTGGTAGCTGAGTATCCTCACTATAGGCTGGACTATTGCACTTGGTCTGGTTTCAAAAGTACAGATAAACCCCAAACAGCTACAAACTAGCATGCTTTATGCCTCTGTCCAAATTACTAAACTTGACATTAATATTTTTTTGATCTTCTTTTAAAGGCACTAGTATAGGTAGTAGCCCTAATATATGTCTTGTTTTCTATGAACAGTCTCTGATCCTGGCATTATTACGCCTTATGACTTCCCCATGTGCAATCTTTGCCTCACTGTACCCCTGCTTTGAGTGTATACAGCAGGAATTGAAAATAAAAAAGCATTAAAGAACTGCTGGCACCTTGTGGTAAATGTTTGAAAAACATTTTTAGCAACATTTTAGACTGTAAAACATATGAATTTTATCAGTCATTAAAACTATTCTGATGAAAAAGGGAGCCATATTATTTTATTCTATTTACCTCACTTCTGTGACCCTTCAGTCCATTTTCTGCCTGCTGCCTTCGGTGCTACTTGGCACATGATAAAAATAAGCTTTTTTAAAAAGCAGTTTGCAAAGTTACAGTGGGCCTGGCTGCTACTCTCACTCAGTAACCTTGCAAACAAAACATACTTTTGTTTGCAAGGCTACTGAGTGAGAGGCAAGACTACTGAGGCAGAGCAGATTTGTAGGCAGGAAAAAAAGCTTAGCTCAATGGAAATATGTTTAGGTAGAGAAGATAACCCAGATGTTTCCTTGTGCTGGTTTTGCTTCTTATTAACTCAATGCAAAGAGGCAATATGAAAGATGTGACTTGAGTGGGATTTGTAAAAAGCATAGTAGTGGTTTAGCGAACTAAACTGGGAGGTTTTGCTCAGGAAAAAGAAGAATGAGACTTCAAGGAGCCTTATTTCAAGGGAAGAGATGGGGTGGAAGGGAGCAGAAGGACTGCAAAGGTCACAAATGTAGCCCAGAGTAGGCCGAGTAAGTGAGAACAGGAAGAATAAAATTGGTATCATAGACCAGGAGAGTCAACAGATTAGATCAAATATATGTGTCAAGAAGACAAAACAGAAAGCTCTTATACAAAAATATTTCTTGGGAACGAGCTGAGCTGTGTTTCAGACAGTGTATCAGCCCGTTTCTCATCTGTACTTGTTTCTAAATTCACTCGCACTCTGCACTTTACAGACCTTTTTCTTTCTATAGATTTTTTATAGAAGCCAGGTTAGCTGAAATGAAAAATGGAGTTATTTTTCTTAGGTGCATGATTTAAAGCTTAGCGAGAAAACTAGGAGAAAATATAATTGGCCTGAAGAAAACAAAACTTTGAAGGGCTTCAGCAAATAAAACCTAATTTTTATCAATGGCATCTTAAACATTTTTTTCAGGGGACTGTTTTCATGGCAAAGTTCAACTTTGTTCCCAGGGTTTCTGACTGTACAACTTTTTACACTTTTTGCTATCCTTATAAAAGACAGATAAAATGGTTTAAGGAAATATTTTTTAAAATATTCATTATCTGGCAAAGACCAGGCCTGCAGTATTTCAGCCTAAAAAGGGAAAGTTTTGGGAGTTTTTAAAAGTAACTAAAAAAGGGAGACAGAATGAAAATGAAGATACAACTGTCAACAAAAGTTTTCATGTCATTCATCCTGCATCTTTTTAAAAAGTCAACTCTATCTTTTTACATAGTCACATTTATTATATATGCATAATGCTTTCTGTATGATAATATCTGTTATCTGGGTGTGTGTTTGTGAAAGAAATGCCCCTGCATACGGCTATTATGAGCAAAGCAGTGAGGCAAGTGAAATCACAGCAGTCACAATGTAGAATTAATCCTGGTTTTGCTTTGTGTTTACCCAATTGGCTCTCGATTGACTAAATCCTCGGAGCTGCTTTTGGGTAGCTGCAGCTTGCACTTCTCTTACAGTACTTGCAAGTATTTAATATGTTTTTATTTGAGCACAATGGAAATGCTGACCAGCTAAGGAATGAGATGCAACTGAATAGATATTTTCTGACTTGACTCCAAAATACAGAGGACCAAGAATTTTATAAGCTGTCCTGGGTAAAAGTTAGGTGATGACCGTGAGGGCTGCCCATCTTTATGTCTCTTTAGGCTGGAGACACAGAATAGCCCACACAGATAATCAAAGCAAAATAAAAACACAAGAAAGTGAAGACATATTAACTGACCAATAAAAATAACAATATTTGTGATAATCAAGCAACCAGACTGTAGCTTGTGCTCTGAACCTTGCCAAATTTGGGGCTGCTGGCAGGCCACCAAGAATAGCACATCCAACAGACAAGGGCCCCTCATCTGAGGGAGCCTCGCTGCAGTCTCCCGAGGGCTTTGCCCTACGAACCGACAGCGAGAGCATCCTGGCCGCTCTGAGCAAACGGCGTGAGATTGCTGGGAAGGGACACTCAGCTAAACTTGTGTTCTCTGTGAGCTGAGATTAAATGAAGGGACTCAGTTGTTATTTAGTAAAAACAGTTTCCTAGGTTACCTTGGAGTCATTTTTACTGTGTTGGTATGATGTAATCAGCTGGTTTAACATTTAAAGCTAGTAAAATATGTGCATATAATTTTTTTTAAAAAGATGTGCCTAATCGCTTTCATTTTGCACCCACTTAGCTCAATATTAACTGTTTGCGTTGGCTGAGGATTTACAAACAGGCTTAGGAGTGTAATAATCTAGATTTCTACATCTGATGGCCTGAAAGTTATAGGGAGTGAAGAGTTTTGTCAGACTCCTAGATCTTTCCTCCCACACATGCTGGCCACCAGATAAATCATGTGTATGAGTTTATAGTGGAGTCAGTGCTGGATGTTAAGCAACACCCAGAAGTGAAGTTCTTGAAATAATTTCCTGTGAAAGCAACAGTAGACAGACTTGTAATCACAGATCACAACATTAATCAAGTAAACAAACCATCCATTTTTTCCTGTGACATTACTGAAATCCCTTTTAGGAACACTGAAAATTGTACATAATGATACTGCCTAATAACGAGCAAAATGGTACGCAGTGCAGGCAGCTTCTCAGGTCTGTGGAGCACAGATGTAAAATTCCTCTCTAAAACGTGTTGAGTGCCAGCAGACATCTGAAATACTGCTTAAATATTCTAGTAGTATTAATGCAACTACTTATCTCTGTTGTAATTAAAACGTTTTTCCTCTTTAAAACTTTACAAAAAGTTGCTTATCGCACTCTGCCAGCCAAGAGAAATTTCAGACAGGGCTGAGAATGAACCTGTAAATAAGGGTAAACTTTGTCCTGCACTGTAATTCACTCTGACAAATTCCCACTCAGTAAAAGCTGCTGACAGCTGCAGACTGCTCGACAACTGCAGCTAATGTGGAGGAGTCTGTCCTAGGAAATAGGACAGGTAGGTTTCACTCAATGTGCTTTAAAATGAGGTTTACTGGAGGGGAGAGAACTGGGTGGTGTCAAAAGGGAAAGTGCCAGGTTGGGGGAGGTTGCTTGTGGGGCTACACAGTGTCCAGGATAGTCCTGATTTGGTTTAGTGTTATCATTAATGATGGTAGTGAAGGTATAACAAGTCCTGCTGGTGATGCAGGGTTTGGAGACATTGGCAATACCGAGATGGACCTGGATATCATACAAAACAAAACAAAAAAGAAAAACCAGCCCAAAAAATACGGATGAGCTTTCAGTACTGAAGTAATGGCAATGGAATGAAATTCAGTATTAAAAAATGCAAGGCTGGGCCTGGGGGGACTAATAAAAATTTCTAGAAGCAGAAGAAGAAGCTGGGAGCTCATCATCTGGAAATGTCCGTGTAGGAGGAGGGCTCATGGATCGGGGTAAGTAGTCATGGAGTGACAGAAAGCTTCTGTGATGATCTGCCCATTTCCTAGGAACTAGTACATAACACTGCACCAGGAAGATGGCTTTCCAGAGGGATGAGAGGTGTCAGACTGGCATGGTGGATTGCTCTGGAGCTAACTTTTAATATTGATGAAAATATGCTAGGGAAGGTGGGGGAAGGTTGCAGAAGGAAAATTTAGCTGATTAAGGGATACACAGAGAAGGTTGGCATGTTCAGCAGAAAGGGCTGGGAAAAAGGTCCTTGCAGCAGGAGTCTGGGCAGATATGAAAGAGGTACAATTACATTGGTAAAAGCCAGAGAAAATGATGTTGCAACTATTGACGTGCAGGGTGGTGAGACATATGTTCCGGTTATGAAGCAATTACAAGAATATATAAGCCCTGAAGTGTTTTCAAGCTAAATTCAGGTTGGCATTCCAGGCAGAATAATTAACACATAAAAGCTTGAACATAAAGAATGAAGACAGTAGAAAAATACTAAATCCTAAGAAATTAAATTCATGCTACTTGGAAAGAGGAAAGAAAGGGAAAGTTTTTGGGCAGACAAGAGAGAAAGAGTAAAGTCTAAGGGTTTGTAAGGTTAAAAACTGAAGGGACAGATCCCAGCTATGAGGAGACTGAAGGGCTGCTTCTCTTGCATCAAAACTATTCAGTTATAAGCACAGAAATGTCCACTGACGTTATGTCTTGGGCTGTGAGTGAACTCTGCAGGTTCTCAGATGAGTTAGTCATTATTGTTTTAATCTGTTTATCCTGTTTCCATAATAAATATATTTTTCCCTTTAAACAACTTTAAAGTCTAGTTGTTTGTTGCTTGTTTTTCTTTAAGTTGAGCTGTGGATTATTTTTCACCATGGTGCACTTTTTCCAATAGAGAATTTACAGAAGTGTCTTACTGGCATGGGCTGCAGTCACTAAGGACAAGCACAACCATTTGGGATTGTACAGCAGCAGGAACAAGCTAGTGCTAGAGGGTATCCAAGCAGAGGACTGTGTAAATCTAGTAGAAACAGTTTGTGTGGAATGTGTACTTACTGTGTACTTCAGAGTACATGCATATTTTGTCCAGATACTTTTTAATTCCAGTGTTTGTTTTGGGTTTTTTATGCAAGAATGGAAAAACTATATGTTTTGTTTCATAGAAACTGATATTGAAACTAAAGCAGCATCCTGTGCCACAGAATGTGAAAGTGAAGTTAGAAATGATTTCTCTTTCATTTATCATCACAGTAAAACCAGTGGTATAACTCTGATTCTGATGTCAGTGAAATGCAGATGCTTTCCAGTCAGTCCTGAAAGGATTTATCTGAGTGTCTGCGAGAGATCTGTTTGGTTTTAATATGTTTGGAGTTAATAGATAGCCATACTTTTTCAGAAGAAAAGCATTGGAAGACTAAACAAGTATGTAAATCCTAAAGCCATAAGTGGGTACAGATGGACCTCACTTGATTTTAGAAAGGATCTATCAGATAATGAATCTGTGGCTGGAGAAGTTCCTATGAAGGAAACTGAAATGGGATTTCCTGCTTAACTCCTACTAAAAAAAAAGGAAAATACATTAATTATTCTGTTTTAAAATATCTACTCATGTAATAGCTTTCTGTTATCAACTACAGAGTTTTAATTCTTATGGCTGACTTGTAACACTGGAAACTACATCACGTGATGTTTCAATGAGAGTCATTGCAAATATGGAATTGCAGGCTGGCCCTTGGTTGTGGCTGCATCTCAGTTTCTGTGATGCAGACCTGTGTAGTTTTTAAGAAACATAAAAAAATTCTAATTTGCACAAAAAGAGGCTGGTGTCTAGGTGTCAAGATTATGGATGTAAATTAAATTCAGGTTCTTGGATAAAGCCAAGTTAGAAATGGTGCCTCCTGAATAATGAATTTTCATCATCCTGATAGTGACTGAATACTATAAAGCCTGTGTGTGAGGATGAGCCAGGATCAACAGAATTACTTGGCTACTTGTAATTCATGGAACTCCAAAGCTCAAGTCAGTTTGTTCAGCAAGAGTCCAGAAAAGATTTCCTAGTGGATGGTTGTAGCTGCTCATTTTCGAGGAGGAAATATTATGCTATCAGCTGGATTACTAACAAAAGAGGGCGTATCTTTAAAAACAAGTTATCTTGTGTATGTTTTTATCAGATAGCACTATGAATTTGTCCTGCTGTAATGAGGTTGATCTGAGTTCCAGCACTCTCCTTTTCCAGTTGGAACTGAGTTCCAGATACTTGCCTATTTTTTAAAAAAAGTTTCACTGGAATATTAGTTATTGTTATCACACTGAAAAATAAAGATGAGAGCTAACAAAAATACATGGAGATGACAGTTTAGGGGAAGAATAAAATTTCATTCAGTGCTAAAATTTGTTTTAGAGCTGTACTATTTATTTTTCAGCGCTTACCATACTGTACTTCAGAGCACACATTTTTAATTACAACATATAAGTTTGCTCTTTTAATCCAAATTTTGCTATTTCAGCTTACTTTTCTGTCTGCTAGAATTAAAATGAGGAAAGAGCATCAAAACCAGATCCTTCTTCCTGTTACAATCTTTGAGATGCAGCTATATGTGATTAAGTATTCACTGTGTCCAAGACAAAGCCTGTAGAGCTTTGACTAAAGATTAAGATATTTGAGATCTAGGGTCAAAATATTTAGTGTAGATGTATGACAAAGCTTCTTCAAGCAATTCTAAGAAGAGCAGTGGCTCCACATTTTGACCAGCACATACTCATTGTCTGTTAATTAGAATCACAGTGGGGGAAGGGAACCTCCTATTCATTATGCATGAACATTAAAGATGACACGATGGTTTTTACCTAAATGCAGCTGTTTGCTTCTGTCCTTAGTCAGAATCTCCCCTCTGCACTCCTGTGCCATCATCAGCTGGCTGGCTGCCATCTCCCATGTTGGGGGTAATTGCACCACATGACTTCCTATGGCTGGTGTGCAAGATGCTTTGGGATCTTCCAGGGTAGAATGTTCTACTGAAATGTAAAACATTATTAATTTTTTTTTTTTGCATAAATTGCTACATTATTTATCTTAGGTGTTTGTGGTTTACATCTCCAATAAGAGAGGAGTCTACTCACGCTGCGTGACTCAGTGATATATAACTGGGTACAAAGCTCTTCTCTTCCAATGCATTGCCATTGGCCCATGGCTGTTTGGCAAGTGTAAAGCAAGTAGGCAATTCTATTTCCTAGTAACACAGTGTTCCCAGCACAAAGCCCCCATAATCCCAAGTGGCTTTAATGTGCTTAGAACTGTTACAGTGAAAGTGTTTCTTATCTTGAGATCATCCTTGAAGATTCATTGCCAAAATAGTTTGGGGAAGTCTACTGGCCATGATGCCTGTTACACATTTCTGTCTCCAGAGAAGCTGGACCCAAGTTTTGGCAGTTCTTCTTCCTTATATATTTTTCAGCGAGGTGTTTCTAATGTAGCAGCACGTTTCAGCATGTGTGTGAGAGTGGGAGATCTTTGTTCCAGGTTTCATTTAGACTTCGTCCAATCCAGTGTCTTAGAGTGCTTATGTTCAAGAAATATGGGGCAGTTCTCACAAAAGAGATTTCCAGATATTTTTTTTCATTACAATTTGGAGAGTTCATAGGAAAACCTTTGATTCAGCTCAATGCTGAGCACTTTGATCTGAGTCTTCTTAAAGAATGAATGTCTTTTTCCAGAGCACAAAAGTGACTTGGGAACATGTACCCCATTTTCTTATGAGTAACTCGAAGAATCCTCTCTTAACACTGCTTTCCTTTAGTTTCTAATGAAATTGTAGATATTTACATTCTTATGTCCTTGCTAGTGACAGCTAGCCTGCTCAGCCAGCCTCCCTTGTGCAGACACTTGTGCAGACAGTCCCTCTGTCCACTACAAAAACATGGGACACCCAAGTTGAACTAAATGCTGAATACCACCACATGGATTTGCAGTGGTCTGTAACTGAAAAGGTTCACTGGAAGCAATTTGCAAAGAAATCCTTAGGAAACCACCTGGCTGGTTATTTTAAATTAAAAAAGGAAGAGATGCCACTTTAAAAAAATAATTTTTAATACTGGGTTTAAGGTTCCATACATGTGATAGTCATTAAAGCTTATTTAACCCTGAAATTATCTGGCCTCTTTAATTCCACAGGGACTGTAAGGCTCTTGGGTTAGAAATGAAAAATAATGTCAGAATGAAAATTAAACTTTCCTGAGTGCAGGACCATTATTTACAGAATATTTTCTTAATCAAGCCTCTTTAAGAGCCAAGCAGTGGAGGAAAAAATAATCAGGTTATACTGCTTTTATCCACAGGGTCTTTGCTGATGCATTGGGCCACTGATTGACATAGGCAAAAGTTAGTCCCAAGGGCTGGATGAGACACACTTACCTAAAATGTGTGTAGGACTGGTGATTTGTCCATCCACAATCTCAACTGCAGTACACCCAGTTCCTTGTTACAATACGCATTTGGGATAATCCCAGTGCACTCTGACGTTTGAGCTCTTAAAAGTCAGAGCTTTCTGATTGTTGAGACTGGAAACTTTCAGCAGAAGCAGTGATTTTTGTCAAGTTCAGTTACACCAAACATCTGTGGTGTGCCCCACCACCCTTTCCCCAAGGATGAAACATTCTGCAGGGAGGGTGTTGCAAGAATTCCTGAACTAGACAGCTAAGCTGGAGTCATAACTGTCCTGGCCAGGGCCCTAGTTGGAAGAAGGCTCCCATTAGAATTAAAACATCCCATAACTCTCATCACAACAGCCCTATTCTTGATGAACATGGAAATTTAAGGCTGGGGTTGGAATAGGGGCAGAATGAAAAGACAGACAAGTAAACAGATAAAGAGGGAGCTCTTGCATGCAAGTGGAATTTCCTCTGAGCACAGGACATTCTTTATCATTAACTGCTCTGTCACAGGAAGGAAAAGGGGAAAACAGTGTTTCCTGTGAGGGGGAAGAAAAAATCAATAGGCTTTGGAAATACCTGCCTGGAAAGAACTTTTTGTTTTCCCATCAGCAAGAACAAATAAGTTTTTAACTCCTTTGGAGCATGATATCTGTTTTAAAACAGTTTATTTCTTGAAATAGGACTTCAGTGTAAACATGTAATTTAGAAATGATTGGCAGTTCAGACTGCTTTGATCTTTCTTGTTCATTTCAGAAAATGTTCTTAGTCCTGCAAATATCTTCTATAAGACAGTGTTTTGAAAGCAGTTTAATTCTTCTGAGTTTGTATCTAGAAAAGCAGTAACAATTAAAAGGGTCATTTCCCATACACACACAGTCACTCCTGTGATATTATGGTTAAGATGCTCACAGATGGGCAATGCATCTGCTGTTGCTTCTGGTGAACAAAATTCCCTTTTGGAAAGAGCACAGTTGCCAGGCAAGTGCTCAAAGCAGGACAATGAACTGCCCTGTAGCTCCTGCATCATCTCTTTGGTTGCATTTTGCTTTGAATATCTACAGTGGTAGAAGTGTGGGTTTTTCAGAAGAGTGAGAAGAGACCCAAAAACTGCAGGGATAGCATGAGCACAAGCAGCCTCATGGTAACCTAGGTTGCTCAGGGTAATCCTTTTTCTCTTTAGGTGGCAGCTTCCTTCTTTGCAAAGCTAGACCTGGGGATTTTGAGTCGTGCCTCAGTTGTAGCCACATTCCCGTGTCCTGAGCCAGGGATCTGTCCTGGGCCCATGACAAAGTTTATAGCAATGTCAGTGGCATAGCTGGATGAGCAGAAGCTATGTAATCCAGCAGTGTAAATGGAAGAAGACAAAATAAAAAGAAGGAAGGAGGGAAGATGACCTCTTAGACATGCACAGAAAAAGGGATGGAAGCTACATATTTTTAAATGGAGAGGGAGAAGGGGGATAAGCTTAAAATGAAACCATCAGCAAGGCTGGAATTAAAAGAGGGCTTTAGGAATGATCTAACTTTTATTTTATTACATGACAGAAGACAAAAAATCAATAGCTGGTAATTCAGACATAAATGAGTTATACAGGCCATTGACACAATGGACCAAACTTTATAACAACCACATCTGATGCTGTCAAGCCACAGGCTTCAGTGGCGCCAGTAATAATTATGGCTGATCACCTCTAATTCAGAGCTGCCTTGCTTGATAAAGGTGTCACTCTGAGTGGCTGCAGCATCAATATCAATTGAGGGTGTCATCCAGCAGGTCAGGTTGCTGTGGAGAACTGTGTTTTTTTAATTGAACAGGACGAACCCTTAGTTTTCTCCTCCTCTCATTCTGTGTGTAAAAATCATGTATATCTTAAACAAAAAACCATTTGAATTCATGACTGAAACTACTTGAATTCAACACCAAACCATGACAGAAGCTGATAGTGTTGATCCATAGAAATATATTCTAAAGATAATTTAAAACCCTAAGAGTATCCTCAGGACTTTGGTACTTTACAATAATCTCTGTTGCACTGCTGCTGTGATCAATTAAAAAACCCACCCCCAAAAAAACCTCAGTGAGGTCAAATGCTGCTAGGCAATAGATATTGATTTTCCATAACCTCACATAATCATCAAGAAGAAAGCACATTGACTTTGCTGCTTTCTTCTTGATGATTATG